>JAVQJD010014899.1:0-14068 GCA_036023655.1 Nannoperca australis
TCCTCCTCCTCCTCCTCCTCCCTAGAGCTCCTGCGAGAGTCTCCCCCTCTTTCTGCTCTTGGCAACATCCATGCACCTCTGACAGTGAGCTGAGCTGAAATGTGTTGCGTTTGGTGACATAATTCCACGTGCTTGGGTCATCGCGCTTCGCTTACTGAGGTTCAAGTCCGGGGAATGTTTATGTACAATCAGCTGAAGGAATATCATGTGAGTGGTGATAAGGTGTGTGTGTGTGTGTGTGTGTGTGTGTGTGTGTGTGTGTGGGCCCGCTGGGAATGTTAGGATGGGCTGACAATGTTTCAGCATCACCAGGCGAAGACATCATGAGGACATGACGAGTATTAAGTGGAGGATGCTGAGAAAAACAGAGGAAGAGTGAAAGTGGAATGACTCATGTCGGCGCTTGTAGCAGAGGATGTGTCGTTTTTATGTTAAATATGACTCATTACACTGCATAGAAGGTGCTGTTGAATCAGGCCTCTCTGCCTCTCACTCCCTCTATTCCTGCCGTCAGACGGCTTTCTGACATTCCCATAAATGCTGCAGTTCAAACGTAAATGGTGCTGGCAGCCCAACGGGCCTTTAACACCGAGGGGCACAGTGAAGTGTTTTTGAGTGTCGTCATGCACATGCCGGCTTATTTGTGCACGTGACAACGCATTCCACATCCTGCACTGACCCTTGACATTCCGGTCTCTCCACTGGCCCTGAAAACAGGTCTCCACTCCCTCCAGTCAGCATGTCCTCTGTGCTCCCTAAACCTCTTCATCTTCATTTTACAGCAGAAACCACGGCTGGGTTTTGAGTTTTCTCTCAGACAAGCCAAGACATTTGAAGACCTCAAATACATTTTGATGGGATTTTCCCACTGTTTTATCGATCAAACGATTAATCAAGAAAATAATCAGATAAGCAGATAATTTGATTATGAAAATAAAGTTGCAGCCCAATTAATAGACAGGCTAAACACTATCTGAATGGATTAATAAATTACCAAGGAACATCATGGCAAATATTTTATTGATAAAATTCTCCTGGAATATTGATTCCATCCAACTGGGTGTAACATGGTTTTACAGGGGGTAACACACTGGCAGAAATGCTTTTGAAACTTCCCCATTAGCCTTCTCTTGACCAGCGTCTTCGGCGGCTGCTGTTTTATCCCCCCTTGGCACAGCATCTTGATGCAAGATGTGTAATGACATTTTCCTCATTTATTATTCTGTGGTAGCCATGACAAAACAGTGGCAGTGCAGCACAGATGGTCCTGTATACTGGAAACACTGCAACAACCTGGCATGCAAAGCCTCAGCGCCCCGGACTGCTGCGAGCCTTAATCTCATTTACTTTTGTATGTGCATACATGTCTGCTGACCACTCCATCTCTGTCCCAACACGGGAAGCAAGCTACCACACAACCAGGCGCACACAACCATAAAGGGTTCATGTGTGTTTAATGTATGTGAGGGAGGAACCAAGTGTGTATGTCCCTTTACAGAACTGTACCTTAAATGTCAGGGAAAAGTCACAAGATGTGAGACTGCGAATAAAAGGATCATCGGACATGTGAGATTCATGTAACGCTCAGCATTAACAGAACGTTATGCGACAGCTTTGACACCTCTGCCAATGCCTGCAGCTCTAGCGGCATGACCCTGACACTCACCAGCCCCACAAGCCTCACTTCTCAATCCGCTCCCACTGTGTGTGAGACTACCACAAATGTCCTCCTCCCTTACGCGCACAGCCACACTCAGAGGCCTTTTCACTGCACAATCCTTTGAAAAAAGGAGTAAGAAAGAGCTTCATTTGCTCCCCTTCGCTTTGTAATAAAACTGTCTGTATGATGCATGCACTGTACTGACACATGCTTCCTGTCAGCGACAGGGATTGATGCATTTGAAAAGCATGCCGCAGATGCACCAAAGTCATGGAGTCAAAGTAGGTCAGTGTGTTGAGCTGAGCAGTGAGGGATGTGACAGCCCATTAAGCTGTGCCATCCTCTTCTTCCCGTTAGTACACACACAATCGGGGCATTCAAAGTCAAAGCTGTTATCTTTCAGGCAAATTATCTTTCATGCTGTAGTAGGCCTCATTGTCATATGAAGGAGAGACAATGCACTGGGCTAAAGCTGTAAACAAATTAGGACTTAAATCTTGTATTTCAACATTTCAAAGCAGCATTAGCAACATGACTTGTTAAATGAAATGTGGGATTCTTGCTATCTTTCCTTTCACTTCTTGTTTCACAGAAGAAGAAAAAAAAAAAAAAAGAAGAGTCCTAAGGTTACATCTTCTTAGGAGTCTGTCAATCACCACAGAGCTCGTCAGAGTTCCAGGGATGCTATGGCATTGAAGACCAGATCGAGATTCCCGCTTTCCCTGGGATGTAGTCAAGCCTCCCGGGGAGAACGCTATTGATCTGGAGCTAAGAGGGGTCGGATTGATCACACACACGCACACTAAAAACCTGCACATACACAGCATGTGGCTGCATGTCACAGTGGTTCAATATGCACTGCTTTCACTCAGCAGGTTGGCTGTTCAGACAGAGGTTGGTGGCACTGCCTGTGGAGGGATAATGGTGTGTGTGTGTGTGTGTGTGTGTGTGTGTGTGTGTGTGTGTGTGCGCTGTTGTTGGGGGAACATGAGTAACAGTCCCTTTACACCATCACTTAACATGCCGCTGGTGTCCAGATCCTGCTGCAAGTCAATAAGTGGACAGAGGAAGTATAACTGTATATGGTAAACAAAAAGGCCGACACAGCTAAAGTCATGTGCTTCATTTGCTCACTTTTGGATAACAGTTTTTGCCCAAAGCTCAACAACTGTCCTTCCTAGAACAGAGTGTTTCATCCTTTTAATTTCTTACACACAAAACAGGTTTATCTTTCTGAGGAATCCCATGGTTTGCCAACACAGCAAACACCACACTCTGTGTCCCCGCTGCATTTGCGAAAGAGGCTCTATTAACACAGAAAACACACAACAGGAAGTGAGAAGATACCTCTGCGCCCAAATCCTTCCAGACAAGACTGCATACATCTGATCAGCAGGCTTCAAAAATAGAAAAAAACTGCGTAATGGTGCCATATCATTTCACAGTAAGCATTTTGTTTTTTTTTGTTTTTTTTTAATCAATAGGTGGTGAACCCATTGACATTACACAGACTCACACGAGCCTGTCACTGCAGCAACTGCGCTCTGACTTCTAAACATACTGAGTATCAGGTCAAGAATATTAAACATCTGTCTGTGACTGGAAATAAAGAATGATGTAGTGGGAAAACCAAAGGGCAAGTACCCAAGGGCATAGTGGGGCTTAAAGCAACTTTTTTTTAAAGTGCAGGGTTTCTCAAAATCACAGCAACAGCACTGTCTTGCTTTTTCTTACTTTTATTATGGTCCTTATTTAGAAAATGATCATATTAACAAGTTATAGTTGATAAGCATAGTTGATAACACCCTTGGTATCGAAAATGACAATCAAATTCACTTAAATTAGCAAAAATGAACACTGGGCCGACTCTCTTTTCCTCTTCCACTCCACTCATGAAGGGAGGCTCTTCTACTCTTAACCAGCAGCGGCATCTCTTTTATCATAGACAACATGGTATGGCTACTGTACATCCCATCAGAAACCTATTTCTGTTTGAAAATGCATCTTAATACATCAGAAGCATATATGCAAGAAATTATTTTTGAAATACAGTAAGTCCGGTGAAACTTGAATGTAGAATACAGTATATGGTTATAGGATACAGAATGTTTATCTATGTTGTTTATCTTTATCGTCTTGACATATAGCATGACCATGAAGGAAATGGGAGTTCTGTGTTACCACCAATGCTAGAAACGTGATGAGGTTGTCAATAGCTTGTTTGTGAACACTTCCACATTTCAGTACTTAGTCTCGCTGTATAACGAAAGCTTTTATTTTCTGTTCTCAGTGGAAACGATTTTAAATTTGCATGGACAATTAAAAACTGTCAGCTGGATGAACACTATGGCGAAGTGCCGGTCAGCTGATTCTGATTCTGAATAGCTGACAGCAACATTGTAAAGCGCATTGTCCACTAAGGCTGAAAAGCGCTACATAAATGCAATCCACTTACTATTTACATAGAAAAGACATGATGCATGATAAGTCTGCACATCAATAAAAGCGTGTCCACACACACACACACCTAAACGTAGTTTAGTTAGATCTGTAGACCCCGTTTGTGAAATTCCACTAGTTCTAAATTGGTGTCGTCGCAGCAGCTTGCACCGTGGGGTGTGATTAGGCTTTTTTTAGACACACTTGCCTCTCTCTCCCTCGTTCCCTACAGCTCTCTGGGTTGATAATTAGAGCTCAGGCTTTACACACAGGCTGTTCAGGCCCGTCCCCGCTTCTGTCTTTTCTCCTGGCATATCCCCCAGTGACACACAAAATAGACACACACACGTACACACACACACACAAAAAAAATGACTCATATCTACAGCCAATACAAGAGCCTAACTGGTCTTGATACCAGGATCTGGTTATCCATCAAATGAACCAAAGAGGGGCTACAGTGCCAAGCTTGTATGTAGCGGCATGTGGCAGGGCCCCAGAGCAGCAGGCTGTCACGTGTGGGCAGAGCACTGGCCTACAGTTTGTGAGTGTGCGTGTGCGTGTGCGTGTGCGTGTGCGTGCGTGTTGGCCTCAGCCTGATTTGTGGCCCAAATGGGAGCGGGCAAGCAGCCCAGCCCCAGTTCAACTCTACTGCCGAAGACTAGGCGACCTGAGCATGGTGACAGATGAGTGGAGGGGATAGAGAAAGGAGGGGGAGAGAGAGGAAGCAGAGGAAGTGTGGAGCTGGCAGCAGCACTGATGTCTGTGGTCATTCCCTGCACAGACTATTAACAAGGAAAGGGCAAGTTAACAATACAGAGCAACAGAGCAGTCAGTCAGAGCAGTAATGTTTAGAGGAAACTGATACGATCTCTATGTCTTCCTCTATGAGTCTCTGAGGAATGGCACAAGTCAAAACTACAACAGTAAAACCTCCTCATGGAGGCCGAGCCAGCACCAATTCAGGCTAAGTGACACCGCATGGCAGATGTATAGACAAAACCATCATTACATTAGGGGGTGAGACCAGATATTTTCCAAGAGAGTGTGTGTGAGTGTGAGTGTGTGTGTGTGTGTGTGTGTGTGTGCGCAAGAGATAAATGTGACCACAGCCGAAACTCCTGCACAGTGGGCCAGGCATAAAACCTACAAAGCATACTGATCCTTTAATGTAATCCTGATTAGTATCCCGTTAGAACTGAGGTACAAGACTTTGTTCAATCATATCGTCTCTCAATATGCATTCAAAATTCCCTGATATTTCTTACGTTTATCCTCTGTGTCTCACTCAGCTACAACTGCGGCTGAGTTGATGAGATGTTGGATGCTCTCAACTTCAGAGCTTCCAACATCAAATCAAGTGAGTACAATGTGAAAAGGGTCGCTTGTAAGGGCGTAGGAGTGAGTTTGACATTGGGGGGGACACATCTCTCACCGGTGGTATAATGTTTGGGTGGGACAAATGCACCTTTTTCCAATATTGGGGGGGACACGTCCCACCCGTCCCGTCCCCCGGTTCCTACGCCTATGCTTGTAGCTACGTAACTTTTAGGTCACTGTAGGGTTGAGCAATATAACATACTGCATACCGTAAGATGACAGGTCTGTTAAACAGTAGATAATTTGCTTTACTTTCTAATGAGGTGGCTGTTTTCTGGATGTATTGCGCCATTACAATGTGAAGAAACACGTTGATTGGGGGCTATTTATTTCACTGGATTAGCCAGAATCAGACTTATCAGGTTATTTATCTTTAAACGGTTTTCAAGTGAATATCCAGACAATTTACTATGTCATGATGTATATTATTATTACCACATAAAATATTTGGTGACAAGTTTGAAACTGTAATGGGTTCATTTTCCTTTTGATAATCAAATCACACTTTCAGTGTTTATCCTCATGTGACTGCTGATTGGCTCACTAAGAACCATTTTTCCACAGGCAGCACAAATACTGCATGCTTCCTTAACTATTAGGATGAAATGTATGTAGGTTTGTTTAGACCAGTTGAGATTTGAATAAATGAATACAATACTTTTATAGACTTGGCAATGACTTAAAATGTAACAATGTTTGTATCTTAAACTCTAGGTCTTCATTGTCAAGAAAAAAAGGTTGCAGCGCACTAACACAACATCCACACTCTGAAATCTGGGAAATGTCAGGTGTGATTAGACTTACCCGGGAGTTAGTTAGAAATATAACTATAAAAATAATTTGAGTGGCTTGCTCTACACTACATTTTCAGATAACAAAGTAAGTGTAAATTGCTAAAAACTGGCAGGTGCAGTGTCGGATGGGTGAGAAAACTGGTTACACAGCTACTACTAACATTATAAAGCAGCAGCCTGAATGAAGGGAGGAATCGTTTATTGCACTTTATTAAGCATCTTAACTACCTCCAGCAAGCATTCCTTAACTTTACACAAAATGACAAAATGTTTCAGTCCAGCCCAACACAGATTATTTATTGTATCCATTAAAATCAGAATATACAGGATGACGACAAACTGTGCAGCCGTTGCATGTCTCAAAGTTTTTGGTTCACACTGCTTTGAGTCAATAATGTAAATATCTTATCTGAAGTTTTGGTCACAGCAGATTAGCACAAAGGTTTCCTGCCTGTCTTAATCTGACACAGCATGTTTAGACTGAGATAGCCTGTTGGTTTTCTTTTTACCAAGCAGCCTAGAAGGTTTAGTTAACAACAACAACACAACACTGTGTGACGAGGAAGTGAAACCACAGAGAATAAGTGATGTTAACAGTCTGCTGATGTAAGGGCAGCACTTCCTGGAGCTGCGATTTACAGAAAAAGCCTTTCAGTGAATACAATTATGTGTGGCTTTTATTGTGGTAGCCACATGAAACACTGGGGGGGGGGGCGTAGTCACTGGAAGTGGCTTAGTGTAGGTTTTCACGGAGGTTGGAAGTTGGTATACAAATTTACTTTGGACTATTTTGCCTGTTTAAATGTTGGTGAACTAGTTTTATACAGTAAACTGCTGGTGAAGAGCTGTAGCTACTTATAGCAGGTCGGACAAACATTAAACACCTGCTAGGATTATGAGAACTTAATGAGAATCCGTTTTATGAAATCGCAACGTCTATTTTAGTACGTCATCCTGAAAACACCTTTCCTTTCATTGAGTTCAAACCACTGCACATCAGTAGGATTTCAGCAAACAGATAGAGTTCGACCATTACATCCTCATCTCCGTCTGCCACTCAAAAGATTATTTTTTCCACCTTCACGGTGACATCCACAAAGAGACATGCAGCATTTCCAAGGAATGGGTTTATAGATGGGGCCTCTGGGCTTTTGAGTGCGAGACAAACTTAAGAGACACGGCATGCTTCAACCTGACAAACCATACAATTATCCGAGAGAGCACACACACACACATTTTTTTAAAAAGGGACCAACTTTGTACATCCAGGCACAGGAAACTGGCTAATGTAGAGATTAATAATCAACAAACCTGCTCTTATCAGCCAAAAGAACATAAATTCTTAACGTTCCTCAAACAAACACATGTTGTAGTTGTCTTGCGGAAGGGCTGCTTGCTCATTGGTCCAATCAAGGTCAACCATGCAGCCAAACTTGGACTGAGATGCATATTTTAGGAGGTAGTTTCACAAGGTAGAATGAGATATAGAAAGTCTGTATTGTACAATCTGTCCATTTATTTTTAAGTGCGATCCCTCAAGGCATCCACTCCCCAGATACAACAGAAAAATTTACCATCTCTATAACAATGAGCTCATTCTCCAACAAAAAGTTACTCGGTCTTCTTTTAGGTTGGCCTACTCTGCTCAGATACTTGACCCAAAAGAGCAGTGCACCAGCAAATACCGAAACGCAGACTCTGTAGTGCATTTCAAAGTAAACACGCTGTAGGCGAGCTATTGTTAGCCTTATATCCTGTGTGTGAATACGTGGTCTGCACAGCCAAGATTTCAGTAACACAAAGAGGAGGGAAACTTTAGCTGAGCGTATAGCCCCGTGTTGCCGATACTGTTGAGTTAAACTTTTGTGTAAGATTAGTTTTGATCCAGAACTCGAGTCACTTTGAACCTGCTTAACTGAGCAAGACTGAGATAACAGGCCTCCCATTCAGCTTAACACATGCTCACACACCCACACCCACCCACACACACAGTGCTGCACGGCACGCATGACTTCCCCTAACATGGCATTGCCCTGTCTCCAGGGCCTGATAAAACGGCCAATTACAAGTTAAAACACAAAAGAGAGCGCTGCCGAGAGGGGAATGAAAAGGACGGATCGAGTAAGAACAGGACAGGGGGAAGATTAAGGGGGTCAACTTCCAACACTTGTTCAGCATAGGAGGGGAAGAAGGAGTAAAACTACATCCAAACTGCCTCCCAAAGCTCGCCAAAGAGGGACATGAACTACACACACACACACATACACACACACACACACACACACACACACACAGTTGTTTGCTCTGAGAGTTCACTAGGTCGGAGGTCAGGTGGGGGAATAAAACCTGACACCCACACAAGCAAAACATGAGAGAGAAGCAGGAGGAAAGACAAGAACTATCAAACCCTTTAGGAAAATAAAACCAGGCCTATCTAGCTTCACTGCAGAGACACAAACGGAGAGGTAGAAAAAGCAACAAGAGAGACGAAGACAAAAAGAGCAACCGGAAAATCATCAACAAAATGTGATGAACACAGAGACAGATTTTGCCTAATCTGGCCATGGTTGCCTCTCTTACTAATATGGCGAGTACTTGCTATTCCCATCTGATAGCAGCTATGAAAGATTGATTCTTTCATCTTTCTCACAAGGCAGAACAATGTTACACTGTGTGCTTCTTCCAGTTAGGACGTGTGTGTACGTGTGTGTGTGTGTGTGTGTGTGTGTGTGTTTGACAAAGGAGAAACCGAGCCTGCATCTAATGGAAGAGGAGCAACAGCTGAGACTGGAGAAACAGCTGTATCTCTTCAACGCCTGCACTGCTCCCATCCCCCCTCCACCCTCAGCCCCCCTTTCTCCCTGAATGAGCCCCTCACACCCCTGTTCTGACCCTCCTCTCCCACAGAGCAGCATGGCCAGGGGCTACTCCGTCTAGGTGCACACACAGACATAGAAACCACCGGTTAGAGCCTCCGTTCTCCTCTCAGAGGACAAGTACAGACAGGATGCATGTGCCAATAAACATTCATCTATTGACTAAAAATAGGAAAGACATTGTTTCCAGCGGCAATGTCGCCCTCCCTCTTCTCTTCCCAAATCCTTTCCAACCCTTCCTGCTTTATCAGATTCTAACTATGAGACAAATTGAAACCAAATAAGCATGCAGGTTATCCTTTCACACACAAAGCAGAATCAAACCCGGGCCTGTCCATCAAGTCTTTTCAGGGGCCTCTCTTACACGCAACAAGTTTGGTTAATGCAGTAATATCTGTAGGTGAGTTTCCTTCCACTAGCTTTTACAGAATAGACAATGGACTGAATTTGCACATACAAACTCTCAACAGAAATGTCAAAAATTCAAAATATTCATAAATATTGAAAATATGTGAGGTGGGAGGAAACAAATTAATTCATAAAAGTTGCATAAATGTCATATTATGTGAGAAGATGCAACACATCGCTATAATGCTCCAAGAGGTAAAAGGTAGACGATTACATCTTATTCTTCCTTAAAAAGTAATAGATAAAAAAGGGAAAATGTTTACTTTGCCAAATATTAGAACATTTAAGGATTTGTGCAACATATGGATTGTAAACTTACTTTCCTGCTGTTGGTATTACATTTGAATTGTGTTAAGTACAGTCTGTGCTGCTTCTGTAACTGCCGTGTTTGGAATAAGCAATATATTAAGTGTCATTGCACTCTGATGGTATGAATGAAATGAATAAACACTAAGTTTGACAGTTGGAGAAGAAAACTGCAGGCGTGTGAGTGCAAGTCTGTGTCTGCATGTCGGGACCCGACCTGTGGGAAACCTGACAAAAGCGACAGGAAACAGGTTGTCTCAGTCACACAGATCTAAATGCATTATCTGACGTGACACAGACAAAGACGTCTGCTTAAGAGTTAAATCATCACTATTCATTCACCAAGAAAGTGCTGGATGGTCAACAGGAGAGGTAAGAGGAACGGAAGATAACGCTTCAAATTTAGGCCACAAAGCCCACAGAGTACCTGGTCTGACTGATGGTAAGCAGAGTGCAAAAGAATATGCTAGAAGAACAAGAGAAAGAAAGAGCAAAAAAAGGAGAGCAAAGGCAACAGAGGTGGAATCGTGTTTGTCTGTATCTGATCTATTGTCTTTGGCAGGGTTCAGGACCAAGTTCACGAGTTTCCATGACATAGCCAAGGCTCAGCTCTCAGTTTAACTCCCAAGCCAAAACACTCAGGGTTTAGACAGATAGATGAGGCTGTGTTGTGAGACCACAAAGCTTTGCCTCCAGCGCTGATACAGACTGGTGGATCAGGACAATGTACGGGGGGGAGTGGAAGGGCGCGGCATCTCTCTGTTTATGTACAACAGAGACATTATGGTCTGATCCTCATTCTGTATCTGTAGAACAGCACAATGGTTCTGATGGCCGACGCCCATTTTACTCAAAATACCTGAGAACACACACATTGGTCCAGCGTGGTCAGAGCAGCAAACATACAACTTACTGCTGTTGAATGCGACTCACTCTGTTAGAGGTCTGGTTGTCCAAGGACGGAGTTTGAGAGTAGTGGTGTGATGGATGATGCTAGAAATATGCTCAGTTGCTACTTACTTATTTGGTGCACTGTTAAAACTATTGCAGTCTAATGCAACAGCCCTGCAGAAAAGTGAGAGGTGTTCCTGTGATTTTGTCCACCTTGTTCATATCAGGGCTTTCCTTTCCTTTCTAAAGCCCACTTAAACATGCTGTCAACCTGAAAGCTTAAATCCAATTTAATGATATTAATGCTAATGTTAATAATACTAAGATGTGGTCAGATTTGCAAATCATAAAATCTTCTATCTTGGCTATGTTCCTTTCAGTGTTCATACAGCTTTTTAAATGTTCAATTCAAGCACTTCCAAGGTACCTAACCCAAACATTTCCAGACTCCGGTCGCCTTCATCATCACATCTAAATTGTTACAATAAGACAAACAAATAAGAGGATGGGATTTTTTTTTTTTTCAAATATTAAAAGATTTTTGTTTGTGTATGATTGTGCTCTGCATTTGGTTCTCACATGAAACTGAGAATATTCCAGATGAAGAGTAAAAAACACCATATGAGGAGGCAAAAGACCAGGCTGAAAGTGTCTGGTGGAACGAGACCCTCATAGCTGACATTCTGCATGCCTTAAAGGCTGAGACCTACAGCCCTGTCCCTGAACTCACCTTTGACCCCTGACCTCATGACCCCCCAAACACCTACAATCTGACACACCAACCCCAGCTAACACCAATCAGCTGGGTGACCTGAGCTGACGTTAACCTTAAAATAAATAGATAAAAATAAAATAAAACAACCATATAAATGGATGCATACGGGCACAGATGAAAACACATGCAAGCTCTAGGCGGTGGACAAGCAGGAATTCAAGTAAAGCCAGTTAGTTGAGACATTACCATTTTGTCTTGAGCCAGCAAAATAAAGTTTTTTTTCTCTTCCACTTGGATAGGATCCATTCAGTCATGAGTGTGTGGTAGATTTCAGGAACAAAGGCTTACAACAGGCAAAGGGTCCAATTTGCATATAAGTGAAGTATTTAAAAACTTCTCACCGTGTGTGGTTGGTGACCATGATTTATCCAACAGGCTTTATGGTCATTTGACAGCTAGAAATGTTCTCTGTACTGGCACTCTGCATTTTTTAATTCCTATTCTTTTCATCTAGTCCTTCCTGATTTGCTGGTGAATGAGGCGACATCAGAAACAGCTTTAGACCAATATTTCAATACTAGTTGCAACTACATAACACGTACACCCACACAGACACTAGCTTGACCAAAAACCAGGCAGGGAAGTCCCGGGGGTTCCTCAAACTTTTGATTTCAGCCTACTGCTGAATTCAGACCTTGATATTGGAGTACTCAAAAGCATAGAGGGGAATCACAATTATATCAAATATCAGAATCGCTCACACAAACTAAAAGAATGCTCTCATTACATAGTTATTTTATGCGTGCAGTACAAGCGCCCTGTGTTTTATCAAATCCTGTTTCCAGCTGCATGTTCAATAAGGACAAACATCAACAGACTGACAAGGCCAGAAACTCTTTTTTTTCTTAAACAGCTACATTTTTTCTGCACCGTGGTTGGCAGTCACAGTGAGGGAGCAAATGTGACGAATAAGGTCAGACGAGATCTGCCTCTTGATTCAAAAGATCAGTTATGGCTCAGCTCCATACAACCATGACTTGTTTACAAGTAGGGCTTGGCATCAAACATAAATACTATTTGAGCAACACATTTCTATCCCTCTCATTTTCCTGAGTAAAAGACACTATACAGGAAAGATTTGCGTACAAAATCATACTGATGTATTTGAGAAGTTTGGCTCATTTAAAATGTAAATTTAAAAAAACGTGTTGGGAGAAGTATCATTTTGTAATTGGTACTGAAAGTCAGGTCAAGTATTGGGACCAGTGGTCTCAAATAATAGCCAGAAATATTTACAAAAGACCCCAGGAGAGAAGCGGGAGGGAGGAGGAAGTAGGAAGTGGGGGTTTGTGGGTTGCGAGTGTAGAGAATGTAGTATGCTGTACAGGGATATTGTCTAATAATTATTAGACAGAAGGACGCGTAGGCGGACAAGACAGGACTTAAATAGCATCAGAAAAGAGCAAAGTCGCCACGTAGCCCTCCCGTCAGTGGTTAAATTCAGGCTAAAATGTTCTCAAAGCTTCAGGCGTCCTGCGGCCTCTCAGCCTATTGTGGCTGTGTGAGAGAGATTGAGCCATCAGTCACAAGTGACCCTGTGTACAGTCCCCAAACCGCTTCATCGATGTCCGTGTCTGACTTCTCCTAAACAACAGCTGCGATTACAACACAGCAGGAACGTGGCGAACACACAAATAAAAATAAGAAGAGGCGCTTTTGCACAACTTCCTCAAATGTTGTTCTGCGTACAACAAAAAGGGCACATTGCTCAATCCACGCAGTGAAACGCAGTACCTGCCTCTGAGAGAGGAAAGCTAGGACATGAATTATCCTCGCCTTTTATCTCCTTCTCACACATACGCACACATACAGCTAGTCAGGTGCTAGCCAAGCTCACATCTACAAACACCCTCTTCACCCAGCTGCCAGCAACATTAGAAACGCCTCAAGTCTTTCAAATCGTACACATTATTATTATCAGTGTTCCAAAACAACTTGTCAAGCACAGAGAGCTTTTATACACGGCCAACAGTAACAAGAGAATTCAGATGGCTTCGTGGAGTTGACATTAAAACCAGAGCAGAAAATGAACACAGATATAACTAGCTTTGTATTTGTGCTTGTAGTGACTGGGCCAAGGCTGGGGAGGCATCAGAGGAAGAGTGTGACAACATGTGACTTCGCAGTTCCATCTGTGCTGAATGGATGTGCCAGACACATGCATAAAGTTACCCTGGCAACTGAGCAACCGCACTGGTTGGAGGTCAGACAGAGAAAGGGCTTGATGCAGACCAAAACGCCTCTAGAATATGTATAGCACTCAGAAGGAGGTTACAAAATGACTGCTTCACTCGGCGGAAAAGATTTTTGCATGGCCTGTGTAGCGAACATGATGTAATACAGAGCAGAGAAACGCAACCTGAGAAAGACCAGGGATTGAACTTGACGCAAAAGCCCTTTCGTGTTTTCTCCCTTTCTCTTGTAAACACAGGGCTCTGATACACACACACACACACACACACACACACACACACACACACACACACACACACACACACACACACACACACACACCCACACCCACCACCATAACCAAGCA
>JAVQJD010014902.1:0-10390 GCA_036023655.1 Nannoperca australis
CTTATGCTCACAGATAAAGTCATTGATTAATAAACTTTTGTTTTGCAGAGATCTGACATTTAGAAGGGCAACGTTTAGAGAACAGTCTGTATTACCTGCAACAGATTCTGTATGTATGGGAATAGGTATCAGATTAGAAGAGTTTACAGAACGAGGGGGAGGCGGTGGACAGGAAGGAGGGCAGGGGGTGGTGTTTGGGGGATGGATAGGTTGAAAGAAGGGAGTGCACACTGGAGGGTTCAGGAGACTGGGATGTGTTCAGCTGGGTGTCCTTGGTCGTCTTGCAGGGAGTGTTATCCTCTTCTCCCTCCTGGTTCTTATCTCCAGAGAGTTGTTTCGTCTGAGTTTCCATTGAGCATTGAGCATACATTCTTATATACATAAAAAAGGTATACAACTAAAAGGTTTAGCCACAAAAGCTACTTGTTTAAGGAAACATCATGGTTGGGGTTAAAATTACTACTAAGGTTATGGTACCTTCATAATTATTATTACAACAATAATTATTTGGTGGATGTTTAATAAAAAACAACATTGACTCCAATGTCATCACAAAAACAGGAAGTGAATACAGGTCTCCTGTGTCAAAGTGCAATATTCTGTTGGCCCATCCAACCACCACGACCTCCTCCCTCTGGGGTCAGCATCACACCGTTTCTTGCTGTGCTCTCGACGGACAAGAGTCCTAATTACTAAGTGAGTGGTAGCTGCTGGAAATGACGTGGATCACGTTCCCACTACAAACTGAACCAGAGATGGTTTGGAACCAGAACACATCCACATCCTCTAAAGGGTCTCGATGTTCACATCTGCCCAAACGAGCTGCACCAACCGGACAAACACACCAGGGTCCATTTTAACCGAATCAGACCGATTAGGTGTTAAATCTCCTGTACAAAGTTTTTCTGGAAAGATATTTAAAGAGCCACTTCAGTGATTTAGTATTGCGCTTCCATTAAAAGACGAGACAAGAATAAAAAAAAATCTAAATCGAAGTAGCAGAGCCAAAGATATTCAGATGTTGAGTCTGAGTTAAGACCTCCAGAGACACTGAATTCTACATCTCTCACAATGCAACAAAATAGTGTTGGATTTCATCACAACCACCCCCAGGTGGACACACCCACAGGACCCCGGCTTTCCGTCTCCGACTCCAAACTGAGATTTTTTTTCAGACTTTGTAAAGCTCCTCCAGAACACCACAAGACATTAAAAACTGTTTACACAGGTTGAGCTGTGCTCCTCAAGTAAACAAGTAAACTGAACTTCTTTCTGTAATTATTTTGCCCTGAGTGAATATACCTGCTCAGTTTTATGTATTTTTTACAGCATAATGTAGCGCAACACAATGCAACACAATGCAACACAATGCAACACAAAGCACGAAGCAATGCAAAATCACAAAAACAACAAACACAACGCTATGCAACACAGACCCTCAAACCAACGCTGTATATCTAAAATAAATCAAAGCAGTAAATGAAAATCTTATCAAGGATGTTGCACAAGCCTTTGGACTTTTTACTTTAGTGAGTTGTATCTTGCTTCACTTCCCCCACAGAGTTCTGCAAAAAAAATCAATATCAGGAGCGTGAAGCTGTTAAGTGGCCTGAGGTGATGGAGCAGCTTTGATATCTTTGTTTTTGAAGATGTAAAACCTTTTGATTCTGAAACCTGTGGTAGAGTTTCTGCAACGGCACCTGATATTTTAAACTTAAGTGGGGTTTAAAAGATCTCTCACCAGCTTCAGAGATTAGATCTATTTGTCTGCACGCCGGCTTTACAGTTTTACAGTAAGTCGAACAGCTGATGAAATATTACAGAGTGGTGTGATGAGACACATGGCAGGAGAGGAGGAAGTCTTGTGATGGAAAACCTTAACGTGTGTCACAGCTAAACCAGAGCTTCACATGTAGTGTGAATCTATCCTGCTGATTTGATCAGTCCAATAAATCTGCATTGTTAAACATTGTTAAATGTTTACTTGTGGTAAAATTATTAATTTATAATTTAAAAAAATTTCATTTTAAAATAATTTTCCGATAAACTAGTTTGTTTCGCTTCCGTTCATTAAAGAATCACTGAAATACGTCCAAAGCAGCATCTCAACTGCAGAGGCTCCATTCAGCAGGGGTGCGTTCAATGTAAAATGACTCATGTAAAATGTAAAATATTTGCAGCATCTTTCTGGTTGAACAACATGTGTCCTTCTTACGGTGTGTCATGATTTACATCATCACTTTACAGCGTTTTGTCAAACTTGTTTGAATCACTAACAAGGTTTAATGAATCACTTCAGGAGACCTAGCAGAAGCAGTTACACTCTGAGTTGCCAAAACTATCAATGGGAAGGACTTTACACCATTAAACACACATTAAAACCTTCACTTTCAAGGGTTTGAATCACTTAAACAACTGTTCTAGTGTGCAGCTATAATAGCAACAAAACCACGTGTCTGGAACAGCAGCCGGTGCACTATTAGTCCAAGTCTGACCAATGCAACCATACATTATTTAGATCAATGTATGTACATTTTATTTAATCATGTGACATTTTAAAGGCTGCTGCACTGCTCTCCACACTGCTGTGTGTTCTGTTGGCCTAAAAGAGTCTTGAGATACTGGAATGTGCCCTTAAAATACCCTCCTCCATATGTAGGTTTCATCTGTAGAATATAAAAGCCTTCCAGGTTGCTTAAACCACCAAAATCCCAGGAACCTTTCAAAGAACATTTTGTGGAAAACTGTGGGCTGCATTCAACACCCTGTTTGAATAAGAAGTCACAGATATGATCAGCACTCAGCCTTGACATTCTTTCCAAGCAAGTTATTCAACTGAACTTATTACGAGTCAAGAGTTATTAATAAGAGTTGTTTAATCTTTCTTAAAGCACAGGAGAATAACAGATTCTTTTGTTTGGGGAAATATCATGAGACAGAGTGACACTGAATCTCGCTGTGAGTCACTGAATGATGTGTTTGCTCTGCTAACTGCCAGCAATTATATGCTGTGTGAGACAAACCTGTCATTAACCCAGAGGGCACAGAGGCAGCAGCCAGGGCTCAGCACCAAACTTCCCCGAGCAAAGTCAGAACTGTTCATTTGGATTTCCAACATTTTCACTGACATAGAAATGTAAAAAAAACAAAAAACTATTTTAGTGTTGTTTTCTTAACGTTTGGTGAGAGGGCGGAAGTGACAGTTCTGTATTTGTCAGATGTAAACTGACCAACTTCCTGAACTGTCCAGTATGCATGTAAATGCTTTTGCTCTTGCCCTTTTGCCCTCACACACTCACATGACATGTGACACACGTGTACTGAGAAAAGAAAATGTCACAGGATCTGTAGTAAGAAAGAGCAAATAAGTAGATGTAAAAATAAACCAACATGGAGCTGATGGAAATGGAACTTTCAAAATGCTAAATATAACAATCATATCAAAACCTGCAAAACAAAGATACCATTGAAATACACAAGGTACCCTTTCTGAAGCATGTGGTAATGTAGTCCATTAAGACCTGAACAGAGAGCACTTCTGTGGTCTCTGTTACTTCTTTAATGTCAGCTCCTCTGCAGCTAAAACCCGGTTAGCACAGACAAATACGACCCAGAGTACATCTACTGATTTGAAACAATTGCAGCGCCTCTCTGAGACTTTGATCTTGTATATGTAAAGTGAAAAATTCCCCATGTGCTGCTGTTTTGTTGTTTTGCTGTTTTGAAGACAAAGGATCATGTGCAAGTGTTTCAGAATTCACACATTGGTCTTCCTCCTGTCAAAAAGATAAATGAAAGCAGAGAGGCAATGTCAGAACCATCAAAGAATCAAAAATAGTTACGTCAGGGGCCTCATACAAGTATATAGGACACAGAAAGAAAGAAAACATATAAATAAAACAGTTATAAATACATACATACATGTTGTCTTATATACAGTTGGTCTTAAGAGGATTTCTAATGTCAACTCAGCTGGCTGCAGACTTTGGGTGCCTGTGAGTAGCATGTCCTATTAGAGGAGCAGGGGTTAGTGGGATGTTGGAGCTGTAAACAGGAAGTCAAGTTGAGCATGAGAGCCAGAACAGGAAGTGCATCAGTCAAACACAATTTATCATTTCCAATAATGCAGTTCATTGTGTTGCCTTTTACGGTAAGTTGCAAGTAGACAGACACAATGGTCACCACTTTTACATAATATGGAAATTGTTGTTTCCATTTTGTCCAATAGTGATAATATTACACAGTTTTAAAAGGTGACTGTTTTCATTAAACATATGAGATGAATCCAGATTTAACCTCATACCCCTTATTGATTTATTTATTGACCTATTCACCTTTCATCCATTTTTTATGCCTGTGGCTCTCAGTCATTGGTCCTTACACGTAAATCTTTTAAAAACAGGTCACGAACATAGAACATAAAGCTTTATTATTTGAAGAAGTACTTTCATGAAATATCTGAGCACTGTAGTTTTAACAAACAGCAGTAAATGAAGCATTTGATAGGGATTGTTTTTGCCACATCAGTGGCAAACAAAGACAAAGACTGTGTTAATAGCAGCAGGCTGGTGTTTGTGGGATTGGCTAAACACAAAGCACCATGTTTTGTTGTTTACAACTTCTCATGGGTACTATAGTACGTTAAGCCATGCGTAGGAGGTTGATTTTTATGTGTTGGCTAGTTTGGTTCAGTCAGATTGATTAGCTCATTTAGCTCAGGCTAGTTAGTTCAGCTGGATGGTTGATCGGTTAAATTGGTTAATGTAACGCTTTCGTGATGAGAATTACGATAAGATTCATATCCTCTCTCATGTCTGTATAGTAATTATCAAACTACATCTTGAAGCCACTTAGCTTAGCTTAGCATCTTAAGTGAAAAATATATAACAATGTGATTAGTGATTAGCTTTAGAGTTGTTGGAAGGCGGATTTAGTTATTTTGTTAGTTCTGTTTCCAGTCTTTGTGCTCAGCTAAGCGAACTGGCTGCTAGCTTTAGTTTCATATTTCATATTTATCTCACAAACATGAGAGTCTCGTCTAACTCTAGACAATAAAAGAAAATAAGCGTACAGTCTTTCTCAGAGCGTCATACCATTTGTTTGACTTGACTACTTGCAAAGTCAATGAGCATGTTAGTAGGATGATTACTTTAGGTTTTTGGATGACTGGTTGGTCTGAATGGTTGTTAGGGTTAGTATGCAAGCTTCTCTACTCTTGGTGTGTTTGCTGGCTGGGTTATTTGGTTTGTGTGGCTTCATTTTAACTACCTGGAGATGTTTTGTTGTTAGCCTGATTATGTTGTCCTGGTTGGGTTAAGTGTATTCCATTTAGTTGTTGTAAATTAGATCCTGTTTGGGCTCTCTGGCAGCGGGTGTTTTGGTCGATTGTGGTTTGGTTTGGTTTGGTTTAATCGTATATGTTTTGTTCAGGCCACATTTGCTCTGGACTGTTATGATTAGTGTCATGGAGCAGTGTGTTCTCCTGAGCATATCAAGTTAGTTTGGACTAGTTTGAATTAAATTGCTTGTTACTGTCTGTTCTCATACGTTTCACCACTTTTCTTTGCTGTGGGCTGTTATTTTCCGTTTCCATTGGTTCACTTGCGGTTTGTCCTCTCTTGGCTTTTGTTAGGTTGACTGTGGGGTGGTTGGCTTGATTTGCCTCGATGACTCTGGTGATATACATCAGTCTGAAATGCTACAGAGCTGCATTCACTGCTTCAGTGATGCTGATGTAATACTGGGCAAAGAGCTGCAACACTGCAGTGCTGCTCACATATAGAGATGCTTTGATACAAGACAAAAAACAGGCTCATGCTGTATGTGCATGGACACATACAGATTCTCTCAGAAAACCACAGACATCTAAAGAATAAAGACAAACTTTTTTCCTCATCAAAGGGACCTCACATATCAAAGGAAGTGCTCTACATTTTAATGAGGAGATGGGACTAACATTTTTAAATGAAAGACGCAGGGTCACGTGACGTAAAGTTCTGTGTATGGAAACGTGTGATGGAGAAACTATTACAGGAGAAATGCAAATAAAACAGTGCCCTACAAACAATTCAAACATTATTTTTAGATTTGACCAACTTCTGCTTTGACTGTGTGTGTGTGTGTGTGTGTGTGTGTGTGTGTGTGTGTGTGTGTGTGTGTGTGTGTGTGTGTGGAGTCTTGCTCCATCACCTAAAAGTACACAGATAATAAAATCCCTTTAGTTATTTCTTTCAGATGCATACAGGTGTAGTGTACTGTAGCTGTGTTTTCTCCTGATGTGGTGGTTGACACATACATTTGAATGTAAAGCACACTGGGCGTACTTTTAGTTAACCGTGCTGATTACATCATTAACATTAACATTTGCAAATTGAAAACAAATCTTTAACGTTTCAATCGGATCACGTATCCCGGGTGTGGCTTAGTGAATACAGCGTGACACAGAGCTGTAGTGAGTTATGGAGCCATCTCCACCACTTGTCTTGTTAAACACCCACCTCCTACTACGATATTGCTCTGCTAGCTACTGCAATCTGCGAGCCAACGGTGTGGTTTTGCATGATGGGCGGTGTTAGCTAGACCCCCTTAATCATGTTTGATTGGATTCATTTATATACACGCAATGTTTATTTCACTGTGTCTTCAAAAAATGGTGAAACCCCCACAGAGAAGAATGATGTAATGAAATGATGTTCAAATGAATGAAATCTGTCGAGACCTTTGCCAGGTCATCCCTCTCATTACTTACATCATTACTACGCTCACTTCTCATGCAGCAGTTTCAATTCAGTTTTTCATCTGATTTTGCTGAATTGGGTGTTTATAAATGATCTTATTGATCATAAGAAATTCCTGCTCGTATGACTGAACTGTTTCGCTACTGTAGCTCAACAAGAAAACGCTGTCAGTCAAAACACTAAGAGGACTCATCTCTTATATTGGAGTAGTACAAGGAAACAATTCATTCACGGTCAAGTGATCCAACCTATCCTTCAAATTAACTGGTAACTGTAGCTGTCAAATGTAATAGGGTCAAAAGTACAATATTTGCCTCTGAAGTACCTCAACGTGATTAAATGTACTTAGCTACATTCCACCACTATTGCCAACAAATACACTGAAGCTACTTCATCTGTGATGAGCCGATATCAGCTGGTAATTCTGGCTTGTACCTACATTAGTCAGACTGTGGTTGACACTCCAACAGGCAGATTTCCATCTAAACAGTGTACTTCAAGTTTGCCCGTAAACCAAAACCAATCTAAATCTATTTTGCATTTTCCATAAGCCTTTTGTAACGTCTGCTTTTCCATATTTGGTTGTGATCTGATACCTTTGTGGTGCTCGCAGCCGCATGACACCCATTAATCCCTGTTGAGCTGACATGGTTTGTGTAAAGTTACCTTCATATGTAAAAACACAGAATATCCACTAGAAGATAGTCTGTTGTATAAGGATGACTAAGCTGTTTGTCACAAGTCGATGGGTTTATGATGAGTCACAAGGAAGTGAGTGTTTGTCTGCGTGTGGGAATTTGTTAACGTCATCAGCGGGACATCAGGTAATACTGAATCGTCTGTTATGTTATACTGCTGGTGGTCCTTACTCACACCATAATGACACACCATATGTCCATTCTTTTTTACGTTTAATGGCGGATCGCAATCCAACTTTATAGGTGCATACCGCCAGCTACTGTGTCGGAGAGTCTTAAAATCAAAATCAACAAAAAAAATGTACACCCTATTTCCTAATCCTGTCTGAATTATATAAATATCAACCCTCTTCTGATTTTCCTGAATTCCTGTCCTGTGCTCAGTAATGGTTTTAACCTCCATTCCTGACCTACATTTAAAAAAAAAAGTTAATGACATGTGATTTAGTTGGACTTTAATGTATGTTAGGAAACATAAGTCATAAGATTCTTGCTATGAAAACCCTGAATAAGAGAGCAGCATCATCGAAACATCAAATGAGGGGAAATCCTTTGGAAGAACGGTGTTCAGTCCTCTAGCAGAGATCCCAGCCTGTGGTGGGACAGCATCTTACTAAGACACTCTTCATTGTTTTTTTCCTTCAATTTGTCTCCATGTGGTGATGATCCTGGACATGAAATTCACCACAGATGCTGTCCTGGGCTTGCACCACAGGCACCTGCAAGAGCAGATGTAAAACCTTGGTGGTTGAACTAAAGCAATGGGCATTTTTCACTGGCACTAAAAGCAAAGTTGCAAATAACAAAATGAACAATGGATGATGATGGACTTTTACTTGTAATGGTTTAATTTTACATCGTGTTTGTACTAGTAAAGAATCTGAATACTTCCTACACCATTGATGGCACACAGTACTCACACGCAAACAGCAGTCAATAGAGGAAGAGAGTAGACTGGAGGTCTCTGACCACAGCATCCTGAATATGTCTCCTCTTGGCCCCACCACAGCAGACACACAGCACACAGCTGCTGCACTGGCTCACATACATGTATGTGTCCGTGGCAGAAACACACACTGAGAGAGTGACAGTGAGAAGTTGAGGGTGAAGTGAAACAGTAAGGAAATCATGTGCACACCTGGTTCATGCTGTGTTTTACACAGTAGGTAGTGCTAGTTTGGAGGAGGCAAGTGGAAACCAAATTGCTGAAAACCACAAAGTGCTACCAGGATAAAATGTGTAATCAAGACCTACGTTTTATTTTTAGCTGTATTAATATGTGAGACACCACAGGTAGGACTTCTGCTGGGAACTTCTACTAACACTGGACCAGATCAGAGCAGAACTTATCTTTACAACTATGTCACAGACTTACATGAATGACAAAAGTGCACATTTTAAACATTAGGTGCTTTAAGGTCCAACTGAAATCACAATGTTCATCCCTTTTTGTATTAAAAAACATTTTTCAAATGTATTGTTAATATTTTTTTTGTTCTTAAAGGAACAAAACAAGGGTCTTCTGTTAACTGTAGTTTACAAGCTAACAACAGACAGTTTCTTGTTATTGGATCGGAGGGTGCTTTACTCACAGAAACTGGTCTTGTGTCACAAGGTGACCTCTGTTTGACATAAACAACTAAATGAACCTGGTGCATTTGGGTTCCCCTGAGGGCCCCATGGCAGCTGCTGCTGGGTTGCCCATGATGCCACGATGTGTTAACAGTGGTATGGAAGAAGAAAGAGCATTAAATCTGTTTAATGTGCTATGATAGCGAATTAGTTAACTGACGGTTGCAGTGCACTTTTCTTTGTTTGTTTAATGGCTCGTTCAGCAAACAAAGATGAACCACAACACATGTGCCCATGTTTGTCCATAAGCAGAAGAGGTGACTCTTTACTTCAACCCCCCTATTTAGCATTTATAAAAAGTATATACTTTTATATACTACTACTACTATTATAAGGTAATAAATGGTTTATAACACACTATCATCTAGTTGTAAACAGACATACATGTTTATTATTATTAATAATATTATGTATTTGTGAACAACTAAATCCTCCTGTGGGCACCCACAAGTGGAGTCTGGTGGATAAACAGATCATGAATAATAGTAAAACACAGCTATAATTATATAAAATAGGTCTTCATAAGAGACATAATTGTTGACAAATAATGTGCACTTGAAATAGAAATGTCCTTATAACTGCAAAGACCTACATTATAGTTTATGTTTATATAGTGCTTATAAACGCTAAATGGGGGTTGAGGTAAAGTGTTACTGATGAAGACATTAGCACGACAGTTATGGTTTAAGTACGATTTAATGAGTTTAAAATCCAATCGTGATTTGATTGGCTCTATGCACAGACGGGGAGGCCATTGAACAAAAAAATTTAATTAAAATGTCTCAATTTTGGGTAGTGCTGTCTGTTCCCTAAAGAGTGCACACCACGTGAGATTTACAAATGAGATCTGAGTGCTGAAGCAGGAAATAATAATTTATTTTATTTTAAGTTGGACTTTAACTTCAACAAACCTGCTGTTGTTAAACAAATCTTTTTGTCCTCTCACCTTGAAACCACAAAGGGTTAAAACTGTTACTTCTCTTTCTCTGCAGAAGGAGGAATCCACCCTGCCGGACTGCTGCTCTGACTCATACACACGTGTGTGAATGGATGTGTGTGTGTGTGTGTGCACGCAGGAGTTATTTATGCGCGTGACCATGTGTATGTGTGTTAATGAGTTGTGTGTATGTGTGTCTTCGTGTGGAAGACATATAATTATCTGAAAATGTGTTTGTGCCAAGCTGTGGAAGGCACCGTACTTTCCATCTCCAGATGAGCAGACACACACACACACACACACACACACACACACACACACACACACACACACACACACACACACACACACACACACACACACACAAGGATAGAGCACGGGGGGAG
>JAVQJD010014913.1:0-21929 GCA_036023655.1 Nannoperca australis
ACACACACACACACACACACACACACACACACACACACACACACACACACACACACACACACACACACACACACACACACACACACACACACAGGTTTAATGGTTGACGTGGCAACTGACAAAGGGCAGGGAGATGTGTTCTAAGACAAAACATTTACATTCTCTCAACACTCACCTCTTTCAGTTTAGCATCGCACAGGTCCAGCATGGACTGTGCTACCTGTGTTATTGGATGTTTGGCTCCTGGTGGAACAAAAAACACGAGAGCAGTCTTAACACTTTGGTGTGAATTTAAAATTGAACGTCTTACTGAACCCAGAGTGAATCTGTTTTCAAGAGATGAGCGTGTCCTTCTGGCTTTACCGTTGTAAGTGGCGCTGTTTTTGACGATAACTTCCACTGCTTCACGGAACTCCTCCCTTGACGGATACATCCGCTTACGTACGTTCTCCCTCAGCGTCTGCAGGTCCATGGGGCGCGTGATGATCTTATAGTAGTCCTTCACCACCTTGGCATTGACTGGTGTGTGGAATGGATATGTCTACATACAAGAGGCAGAAGTAGTAAAGGTGAGACGGTAGAGCAGAAAAAGGAGGTGAGCTGCAACAGTGAAATGTTGAGGAAGAGGAGTGTGTGCCTGGCAGATCTTACGTTGGGGTGATCTCGCATGTCGTTGATGATACTCTCTAGCACAGAAGACAAGGTCACCATGGGATCAGTGCGTCTGCGGTGGATGGCCTTGTGTGGCTTCTGTGAATATAAAAAAAAACAAATGCAGTCTAACAGATCAGCTGAGGGACTCTCCGTTCAAAATGTGTGAGGACAAGGTCTAAAACACTGCTTACATTAAGATAGTCGCAGTGCACAGCACTGCCTACGCGTCTCTTCTTCTTTGGTGGCAGCTGTTGTTTGGGGAACTTGAGCACTAAAGACTTTCTGCGCACCTCATCAGCACTGTAGGACAAAATATTTGTTAGTAACTGCACGCAAGGGGTAGCGTCCACAGACCTTTTGTTTAATGAAACATTTTCTGAGTGACTTTTGTGGTCCATGGACTGTGCTCATTTATAAACATGCAAATATTATCCACGAGTGCTGATCTGAATATCCTTGATTGGATTCTTAACAGTGTTAAGAGAGGAGGAACGGGAACCATCCACTACCTCTCAATGAGCTGTTTGCCCAGCACGATCTTGGTGCCCTCCACCTTGATCAGTTCCTCATTGTCGTTGTGGATGACAGTCTTTTCCAGCTCCTCCTCCTGCTCCTCTGTCATGGCAACGGGGTTAGAAGGTGGGGCGTTGGTCTGATAGTACAGCGGGCAGAACTTGTTGGTCCTCATGTGTCCAATGGCTCCACACGCTCCGCACTTTAGCTAGCGAAAAGAGGCAAACATTAAGGAAGACGAAAAATAATCTGCCTGTGCTATGTGGTAATAATACGGAAAGAATAATACTACTAAGTCTTTGATATTTTTATATTTAGCTAGGTACCAAAGAGCTGGTGAGAAAAGGAAAGGAGAGGAGTATAGTACTGAATCGGCAAGCTTACTTTTACCTTGAGGTCTGGTCTCTCCTTGACCTTCTTGGCCTTCTTCTCTGGGGGTCCCTTGCTCTTGTCCTTCTCTTGGTTTCTCTTCAGCCTCCTCAGCTGCTCCTGAATGCGCCGGCGCTCCTTCCTCATCTCTTCTCTGTGCTGCTCATCGAAGAGAGCAAACTTTCGTCTGCAGCCGCAAAGACACAAACGGTGCTGGTTGCTTAACATGCACAAGTTCAGTTGCAATGAGGACATGGCCAATACATAAGCTGCTTAATGAACTCCATTCATCTTCACTATGGAGAATACAGCAACATTAGGCTAACCTGCTGGTTAACATCAGATGCTGCACTATTACCAGCAAGACTGATTTCATACATAGAGAAGCAGTATTGTAACAACTATATGGTTTGATATAAATGCAAGACATAATGCAAATATCTGATTTCAAGTGTATTTTGTGTGCAGCTGCAAAACTACTGCATGCTTATTATCACATTTTTTGTTAAAAGCTGCTTTAAACTATAACATCATCATAGCACCAAGATTTACAGATGTGAATCATCTTAGTCTGACAGGTTGCCGTGGTTATGAACAGTCAGATCGAATCCCCCAAAGGATGAAATACCCCCTGTAAGATGAGAAAGCTCAGTCTAATTAGAGACTCACATGAATTCATCATCCTTGGTGGTTCTGATCCTGGTGTAGGCGTCGATGACTGAAGCCTTGCGTACTGTCTCGCAGCGGACATATTCCTTGCCGTCCTCATCCCTGAAGGTACGATAGATCTTGAGTCGCCGTCCTGTGGCTGAGGAGTTCAAACTGGTGACGGAGGACGTGTCATCGTCCTTGTGGGAGCTGGTGGATAAGGAGCTGGCTATAGAGTGAGGGGGAATAAAGCTTACAGTTAGGAGACACAAACACCCTGTTTCATCCTCACACTGCTAATGCAGATGTGTCCTCAGTGAACCATAAAAAGCTCACATAAGCCTTTGCGCCGCTCCTTGCGTCCCTTGTTGTCACGATCGCTCTCCTCGCCCATCAGCATCCTCTGCAGCTCCTTCCTCTCCTGCTCCTCCCTCTCGCGGGAAAGCTGGGAGCTGGTCTTCTTGTTCTGCAGCATGTTCTCAATGTTCTTCCCCATCTCCTCAAAGTCACTGTCTTCTGCTGAGCTGCTGTCTGTGTCTGTGGAGAGCACCTCTGTCGACTCCAACACTCTATGTTCGGGGTTGCAACAAAGAAAAAGACTTGAGGTGCGCTCCGACAGAATCCAAAATGAATAACGTATAAAATCCTAAATAAGAGTCTCACTTGTTCTGCAGGTCAAAGATCCTCTGGCACTCTTCCTTGTAACGCTCCTGGTGTTCAGCAACGGAGAAACGAGAGCCTCGGGCAAACTTGCTCATGGGTCCCTCGCCTGAACGCGCCTGCTCTGTGGACATGGTTCTCACCACGTCAATCACCTCCCAGCGAGAGAGCTTCTTGATCTAACACACATACAGACCAACAGACACGTTATCAAGGCTAAAAGATAAGAAAAGCCACATGCCTTTCTTGCATTTGTCACCATTAACAAATCTCCAAAAGCTTATCAAACCAGACCAGCAAGCAGAGTTTTTTTTTTTAAATTCTTTTCTCGATGTTCCATTTAGACTGTCCTACGTCAGTTTCACATGCTTGTATATCACCATCGTCTTACCTCTTCCTCTGGAACACCAAACTTGCGCAGCAGCTGCTTGGCATTCTTCAGTGAGAGTCTCCTCAGGTCAGCGTCTGTCCCCGTCACTGTCTTCTTGGCAGGCTGTGGCTCTTTGTCATCCTGAAAAACAGCACGGTATCAAAGTTTCCGCTCTATATACTTATCATAACTTATGACAATTTAGGGTTGCAAACTTTTTGCTTTAGACAGTCAGACCTTCTGTTGAGTGGGCTTGTTGGGCACTTTGACGTAGGAGAAACCTTCTCCGCAGCCTGTAGGGTCGGCCACACCTGTAACCTCCAGCAGGCATTTCCCCTTCATGGCAGAAATGAAGGCTCTTGTTGTGTTCCACGGAGCCGTCCGCACCTAGGATGTGTGAGACAGGACCAGCATGTGGTGTAAATCTGTTCTCTCGAGACTGGAACGCTAAACTTAATTATGAGAAAGCGCTTGCATCCATACCTCATCATCAATCTTCATTTGAAAGTCCTCTTCGTTCTCCTCATCTGGAGCAAAGAAGGATTTCTCACCATAGCCAGCATCCTGAAGGGGTGCAATCATTTGGGAGTTAAGCTGTGCCACAGTACTCACTTGTGGTAACCATCTCAAGTGATTTAGAGGCAGCTGCTGTTACCTTGAGTCTCTGCTCGGCCACCAACATGCTATAGTAAGCGCAGCACTGCTCTGGAGACACCATGGCCCTGATCTCCTCCTCTGTCGGCAATCTGAAGTCAGGCTTCAGCACCCACCAGTTAGAGTCCATACCTGGCATGAGGACAAGAAACTGTCAGACATTTTCTCTTACCTGCAACCTTACCGCAGTAAGGGAAAAAAAACCACAATATTGTCCTTGTCAGAGTTTCCATTATAGGTAGCTTTGTACAAAACTTTGACTTGCTGATGTAAATACTAAACATTTGAACTCTTGTGTCCTTATACTGTCCTTATACCTACATCTTACCTCTAGGATAAAATCCATAGTAGTTGTAAAAAGCTCTTTCCCTGCTCAGAATCCTGTCTGTCAATTCAAGGCACACACACAACGACTCAGTATCTCTTTGTAACCTCAACATTGTCCTGATATAACATCTGGGTTAGGCCGGTCCAACCAATGATAATGACCACTGAAAGGTGGACGCACAGGGTGGCATATTAATGAATGAGCATGGTCTACCTGTACGTTTAAAGTCAGCACAGAGCTTTAGTCGCTTCCTGATGCTGCTCTCTGAGTGTGAGGGAAAAGCTTTCTTTATATCCTCCATTCGGATTCTCCGGGGCCGATCCTTGCTCTTCCAGAACAAGCGGTAAATGAACACCTACAGAACACAGACGTGACACGTGAGCATTTGCAACCACAACAGCTCAAGTTTCTGGGAGAGGGCAAGTGAATAAACATACCTGTAGGAAGTCTCTGATGTGAGTATTGGCTCGTTTGGAGTTGGGCCCTGGGACCTCATACAAGGGGCACTCCTGACCGACTACAATAATGTCCACGAGCTCTCTAATGTAGTAGCCGTGTCGCGTTCGTAGAACCAAGAAATCAGTCTCTGGCATCTTGTGCACGTAGATTGGAGCACGGAAAAGGTTGTTTTCAAATGCCTAAAAGAAAAAGACACACCGTCTCACAGTTTGCCATGATAACAGACAAGTGGAGCTCCACATATTTATCTAATCTGACAACTGCATCTTTGACTGTGACGGTGCTGACCTGCAGCAGCTGTCCAGGATGCAGAGAACCCAGGAAGGGGGATGTGTGGCAGTACACGGTCTCTCCGTATTTACAGTCAGGTGCTCCAGGATCCTTTCCAGGTTTCTGAAGAATATAGAAAGAATGCCATAATGTGTTTTAACAACACTATCCAACAAACAAGTGGAAAATCTGGCGTCTGTAAGTTTCATTAAAATTAATTAAATATCTGAAATTAAAACCGGAATAAAACAATTCTCTCAGTTTTGAAAATATAATTTAAGACACAAAGCTTCGAGTGGCAAACAAAGACTAAACTCACCCTTTTATAGTAGTTTTTGATCTTAGTGGCCATGCCGACTTGCATGATGAGAGGGGCGTATTCTTCGCTGTACTCTGCCAAGATCAGATCTCCATCTTTGCCTGTCAAGTCCTGCGGGGTCCGCATGAAGAACATGTCTCCTCCACCTGCAGCCTGCCGCTCCTGCTCTCGCATCTATTCAAAGAAATATCAACACGCACACTCAGTACGCCATCAATGTGGCACAACACTACAAGGTTATCTGAACGTTCGTAGAGTAATAGTGCTCGTTTTGAGCAGCCACCTTGGCCTTCTTCTTAATGTGCTTGAGCAGTGGCTGGACAGGATGGGGACCTGGCTGAGCCAACGCTCCAAATGAGTACTTCTTCAGAGTCGGTCGATGAAACTGCCGCAGCTTCATGGGCCCCATGTGAGTGGGGAAGAAGGGCTGCCTCAGTTCCAGTGCCGGGATGGAGTGCTTTTAAAAGACACAAAATGTACTCAAATTATTCAACATTCTGCACTGTTGTCAGCTTACAGTTCACAGGTTATGGCTCCATGTCTACTCTATATTTTGATTTGGTAGGGTTCTGTCAAAATATTTAGATTACAAATTACGATTGTCTGCTTTTTTTTTTTTTTTGCGGGGCACTGCTTACCTGGATGATGTTGCCACCGAAGGTCCCCCTCAGGCCCTGCTGTTTAGGATAGTAGAACTCATCATTGGAGAGGTTCCAGGGGTCCTTCACTTCAGGCTGGGACATGTTCTGAGTTGAGAAAAAAAAAACTGAATGTAACCTTGTCTGTGTTTGAACTGAATTGCTCAAACAAGAATTCAGCTCCTTCATTATGTAGCCTTGATCTTCCTTATAAGAGCCATATTTGACAATGTTCTGTTTCCAATTACCCACATCTCCACTGATGAAAGAAAAATCTGCCGTTTCATAAAATCAAATATGCCTTTGCCTGCCCTGATGAGGCAGCATACCTGCTGTGGCTCATCTTTTATCACCCCAGTCTTTCCCAGCAGGATGCGGCTCTTTTTGATTGCTGTTTCTTTCTTATTCTCCTTTGATGGGGAGTGGGAAGTCATCTCCTCCTTTTCGTTGGGCATTTCTAAAAGAGACATCAGTTTGGTAAAAGTAAGCAGACTAAAACAAAAAACATTATTGGAGAATTTATCTGATTAGTTTTTCTTCAGCTTTAAATTTCTATTTTTCCCTGAGAAACTTTGCCTTTGGAAAGCCTCCAGAGAAAGTGCCTGAACGTTTTGCATTCCATTAAATGTGGTCATACAGGCATATAAATAAAATGTGTTTCATGATGATTTCATGATATTTCCTCCTTTTCTGAAGTTTGCAATCTTCAGAAAGGTCGTACTGTAAATTTGATCGAATCCCAATGAAAAGAGAAAACAGGTAAATATGCAAGATGTGACTTTTGAAAATACCCAGGATGATATTCTCATCATTGGGATCCAGTGTAAGAACAGGTGGTGTGAGCAGGTGATCCATCTCCTGGTCATCCCAGATAATGTTATCTTCCCAGCGTCCATACACCAACTCCTCGTTGTCAATGGGGAAAATGGAGAACCAGGGTGAGTCCTCTTCGTGAGAGGCTGCGGAGAGTCAGAAACAAATGAAAATGAGAAGTTAGCCTGAGATAAAAAGGTCTGATGAATCAATTATTTGTATTGTGAACCTAAAAATAAACTCACCTAGATTATCATGGTTGTTTTTTTCCCGCTTAGAGCCAGAGATTGAAGAAACTTTGGGCATGGGTGGAGGCGTAGGTGGCACCAACTGGGAATTACTTCTCGTCAGACCTGTCAGATTAAACTGGTCATTATATTTCTTTTACACACGTGCAATATTACAGCCTGCAGCTCCACCATCAATTATCACTGATACGAGCAGGGTTCAAACAGCTTTTAAAGAGTACAATTTAAGCACTTTTCAAGCACTTTCAAGTTTTTATATATACATATATATATATATATATATATATATATATATATATATTCAAATTCAAGCATAGTCTAAGCTTGAAAACACAACAGTTAATAATTAAGCATTTCCCAAAGTTTATACAAACCATGTACATCTTTCCAGTTTTGTTACCACCACCCGGGTATATTATGGTATTACATCACAAAACAAAAAAGACCCATTGCCATATTTACTGTGGTATTTCTTCCTGGCGTCTTACCCTGCTGTGCGTTATAAGCATTGGCATTGCGGGTCATGCTGGAGGGCAGCCATCCCGCCAGGCTGGCTCGCTGCGTCTTGGTGCCCTTGTGTTTAACTTCCTCTCCATTCCAGATAATATCGTCCTCCCATTGCAGTTGAGTGACCATCAGGAAGAGCTCATTCTCAAGGGCTCGCCTGTCCTTATCTTCATTATCATCATCATCATCATCATCATCGCTGTCGTCGTCTCGCCTCAGAAACTGCAGACATATTATACCCAACATCAGTAACACAATCAGCATCATTTTTGTGTTGTTGCTACAGATGTCCATGTCTGCATACCTCATGTGCAGTCTCATGTGTTATTTCTGTAGGCGTGTCCTTCTTCTGAGAATCATTGGACTCCCCTTCTTTTAGCTTGAACCCGTAGTTGAAGTTGCTTCCGTCCTCAGAGACGCCTAACATGTCATACCAGAGCTGGGCTGGACCATATCTCCACTCTGCGACTTTAGGTCGAGACTCTGCCTCCTTGTCCCCATCGCCACTAGTTTGTGAGAACTTGGATTCTACTGGAGCCATCATGGTTATCTGGACGACACAGAAAAGCATGTAAAGTGCCTAATACAATGACATATTGCCGGAAAACTACCAGCTGAAATTACATGAGTCTACAATAGCCTGTAACACTGGAAGATTTACCTCATCGTCAGAGAGGCACTGCTCTGGGGGTGGAGGGAGGGCATACTCGTAAATCCATCCAGACTTCTTCTCCTGGCTTTGCTCTGTGGGCTCTCCTTCCGGAGGAGGTGTCCCAGGCTGAGGGTCTCGGTGCTTCCGCTTCTTCTTCCTGCGTGCACTTCTCCAAACTGATGGCATGTTCTTTCCAGGACCAAACAGCCGTAAGAACCTAAGCACCTGGAAGTACATCCAAAACAGTGGGTGTCAGTGCACTCCTATGAACCTTTAGCATGAGTAATGATACATTTCAGCTCAGCACTGTGCCTGTAAAGATTTTTTAATCTGGCTTCATGTGGTATTTATAAGACTTCAAGTCTTCACAGGGTGGGACTCTTTTAAAAATATGTTTAACCAAGGTTAGGGCAGAAACCTGGAGAGGACTTGATGAATTTCTCTGACTACTAAGACCAGAGTTGGGACACAAGGGTCAGGTGTGTGAAGTCGTGTACACGTCAGGGTAAATACAGATCGAACCTCTTTGATTTCCCACTTTAACAAAACACTTATATATTTATTTTTTCTTTCTAATGTTTTTCTTTGCCTATTTAAAACACTTTTAATTGCCTCTGTGTTTGAAATGTGCTATATAAAAAAAGCTGCCTTGGTTTGCCTTGACTTACCTTTCCAGGCCTAAACTCTGGGAAGAGCTCTGTGACACCTGGTAGTGCTTTGGCAGCATCTTTCTGCATGATGCCAGCAAGAGGGAGGGTGAGCCTATCTGGGGGACCTCCATCCCCCAAGCCCTGGCAGGGACGGTCAGTTTCTGACTCGGAGTCTGAGGAGCTGCTGAAATCAACCTTATCAGCCGTAGAAGATGGCGCGATGATGGAGGGCAGGATGATGCCATCACCCTCTTCCCCAACTGTGAGGAGAGACAGTGACAGATCACAGCTGCAGTAGAGACAATCAAACTTCAGACATTTCTGATCTAAAATACTTGAACATAACCTAAATTGGTATTGAGTTTACTAAATAATCAAGTGTACTATTTGGTTGCAATCTAAACCACCCGCACTGAAGAAGTACCCTCAACAACCTCACTTCCTTACAGACTGCAGAGCTGCAGTTGAACACAAGACGAACATCATTTCTTGAGTAAACATGTCCTTACCATTTGTGCTCTGAGAGCTGGGTTCCTCTTTCTTAGCAGTTGTAGGGAGACTTGGTGGAGGCGGAGGAGGCATAAGTTTAGAATCAATATCCTCGCAGTCAGCATCATAGTCATCCTCATCATCTAAGAAAAAAAAAAAATGTTTACATTAAAATAAATGAAAAAAGGAAAGTGAGTCCCTGGTAGGAACACATTTACATTTGTCCCTACTAAAATCAAAAGGGGAAAATTGGGTTTGTTTTGGTTTTTTTTTTTTATATTAAAATATCTCTATTTATAAACATGAGATCTGTTTTATACATCTTAAGAAAAAATATATATAAACACGTTTCTCACCTGTTTTCCTGATGGGCTGCAAAGACCCCATGGCCTGACGGTACTTCTTTGTCTCATCCTCAGCAACCTCACTGATGTCAGAATAATCAACTGCATCTTCAGTGCTTTTCACCCAACCTGAATGAGGAGAAATGTTGAAAATGTCACTCCATCCTTTTCCTGGCTAAATCAATGCAAAATTCCTTTTTATATTTAGCCTAACCTTCTTCATCCATACTACTAGAGTCTCTGTTTTCCTCTTGATCGTCTTCTGAATTGGCAGTGATCTCTGTAATAAGTGAACCCAGACCCAAATTACCCAAACCAGCCAAATGCTTCTTGGACTCCTGGGGTGAGAAGAAATGGCAGAGACAGAACAGAAAGTTACAATAAGCAGTGAAAATACAGGTTTTAACAGTTAATCGTAGAAAATAGTACATTGTATATAATGTCCATCATGAATTTAATATTAGTTTAAATGCTCTGCACGATGATATGACTGAAAAATGACTGTTCTGTGATGCTGTAGAGAAGTATCTTTTAGACACCTACATTGTCCAGAACACTGTCATCCTCAAGCTGTCCATCTTCGTTGATGTTTCCAAAGAGGAAGCCGGTAATAGAGAAAGGGCGATCTTGGTCCTCGTCACTGTCTGAGTCCGACATCCTAAATGGATAACATTTACAGTTTAGGCGTTTGGCTCATCTTCAGTTCCTGAGTGACTTATGATCCTTGAATCATCCTGCAGACGTTATGTAACCATACTGATTTTCATCAAGAAATACATGCTGTTCATGCTGTTTGTCTCCATCATGACATTGGGCAAGCTAACATTGCAGCGCTGTTTACTAACGTCTGTTGAGATTTCCGTAACGTTATTCATTCTCTTATCATTGTTCTCAATAATAAAAATGTGCTGGGACAATAAATTGCTTAACTGTCAATTCTGACCTGAATTTCTGTAACAGAGATACCTGATAATGTTATATATGCTGCAATAAATGTGCATTGTTAGCTAATTTAGTGGCGTTCGCTAACTTTAGCTAGCTCGAAAACTATATGATGAAAACACATCAGAAACACCATATATGCAATTTACACTTACCTTTCGGGATCTGACTTCAGCCTGTGTCTAAGCCAGTTTGCTCTATCTGATGAATGCTAATGATAAGTACATTTCATTAGCAGATCCGCTTGGCAAAGTAGCTAAAACAGCTAATCTTAGCTAAACAAAAAGAAATTGTATTAACTAAATCTATGTAAACATCTTTCCTACGTGTGCCTTTATCACTTTGTGAGGTGAAAAGACAAATCACAAAAATAAATTTAATGCTGTCTTTACACACCCAGGTATACACTTTTACGTTTTTATTTTTGTCTGTCGGGCACTGCGACGGACTGCAGGTAGTGAAGTTAGCTAGCGTAGAGTGCAAATGACCCGGATGGACAAGGTGAGGCGTTCAGGCACACTCCGTAACGTGGTAAACTATCGCGTTTGCCTCAACAAAGCGGACACTAAAATGTCCAGATAGTATTATTTGGCATTATGGAAGTATGAGCGCCGCATCATTTCCAAGGGAATATTACATTACGCTGCATTGAATTTTCAAGCATTTTAATTGCTGCCGCTAAATATCCTTTCACATCTTTAAAGTACCCCTGACGTTGTCTTTTCTTGGTGATGCATTTAATGTTTTGTTGATAACCAATAGTTTATGTTCAATGGCCAATGAATTGTTATAAACCTTGTTCATTTGACTAAACATATGTTGTTTGTAGACCTTTCTCACCTCTTTTCTGTGTGTCTAATGCTAATGGCTATCTGTAATGGAGCCTGGAGTGGGCCAACATCTAAACAAATTGAGGCCATTGTTTTAGTCAATGCTGTCCACATAACAGCGGTTTTTGGTTGCATTTGTTTAACTTCTTATGTCTATTGTTGCCCATTTAAACCAACTGCCAAATGCAACCATCTCTCCCCAATAAAGTATAGGTGAAGGTGTTAACATTTAATAAATGTGGTTAGTGATGGCACTGTAAACGTTTCTTACAAGGTTTGCAGACTTCTGAGGACAGAGCATGTCTGTGGTTGTTGCAACATTTCTAATCTCACAGCCACAGCAAGGCCTCAAATTCCATTTTCCTCAAATAGAACATTATATAAACTCACTAAAACCAAGGACACATAGGAATCGTACTTTTATTATTGTGGAAAGTAGCTCTCAACATGTGACCACCAGATATGGAATATATTATAGTTTGTTTACTTTGTATAAATTACAAATCTCAAATATTTAATCCAACTTTTTCAACCCCCTTAGATTTAAGAATGTGTCCTTTAGTAGTACCTATTGACAGTAACAGTGAGCATATACAACATGTTTGAATGCTCATAAACTTACCAGACATTTAAAAGTCATGCTCAGTATGTCACATACTCAGTACATGCTTGATCCTTCCCCACTCCTGTCTCCCTTAATCAATGAGTTCCAAAATCTGACTTTTATCAGGGTGGATTCTTACTACTTTCAAGCAAGGTTCAAGCAAATATCTTAAACACAAATGTAAAATACAGTACTTGTAATCCTTAAGTAGTGAAAATGTATTCAATGGAAGCACCATGTTTTTACCACCTTTTACTCTCATAACAACAGGTCCCAAACATCTAAAACTTAAACACGCAATAGCTTAACAGCTATATGGTCATTAAAAACAAACATACAATAACAGTTTAGCCAGTTTTAATAGTTTTAAAACACTTGGTTTGGAAAAAAGTACAAAAGTGATCCTGGACGCCACAGTATGAAACCAGCCCAATAATGCAAGGTGATAGGTGTGTTCCTTTAAAAAGCATCTTCTACAGACATGTTAATTTCAACTGGCCTCACCATACACATACTGTACTCACTAAAACAGATACAAGCAATAGTTTAAATACAATGGCTGACCCCAGTAATACATTTACAAGTGATTCTTAAAAAACTAATTAAAAGAGAGGGAAAAAAGAAGTCTGACCACAATGCCAACCGGTGTCTGGCAGTAAAATCATGCAGTATTACAATCGTTCCACTAAAGAGAAACAGCAAAGCACTACAGCTGTCACACAGTGAGAAAGAGGGCAGCCAAGAGGTGTGTCTCTATTAGACAGCCTTTCAAAGTGTTCATTGGTAGATTTATGAATTGTTATACTGAGAGAGTCCTCTACAGTTGAGCAGCAGCTCAGTGGTCACCCATCCCATGTTTGCATACATTGTAAAGTTGCGCAGGGTCTCCATTAAGGACAAGAACTTGTCTTTCACAATCGCAACAATTTAGAAAAATATAACTAATTGCTATTGAAGAAAACCCCAAAATGTGGGATAGTCTTAGTATGTTGTGAGGAAATAAAAAAAGCTAAGAAATACAGTTGAATAAATAAATTGCATGACATCCATAAAAATGAAGTGGATACATGGAGTCGACAGAATGCTATCCACATATGCACACCATGCTTTTTGTTTTGGCCCGGCAGTGTTAAAAGTGAGGGCTCCTTCCTCCGCTCTCCATCCAAAGTCACATCCTATGATCCAGTGGAAAAGTCGCCATAAAATATCTAAAATATGTTGACATTTAGAGAAAGGTTTCTTTGATTCAACAATTGATTTCCATGTACAACATGGTTTCTGGGTTTACCAATTAAAAAGTAATCGATGTTGATGGCAATGAGGAAACACAGGAGGGAGACTTTCACAGTGTTACAACAATGAAGCCGCTCTGTGTTGTTACCCGCTGGCGGGCCTATTGTTAGGGCAGCAGCAGTGAACTTCCTGTCCGGTCAAACTTTTTTCCTTTTGAGAGGGCAGCCACTTGTTTCATCAACTCCCTGTTCTTGGACTGTGGAAACAATTGATTAACTGTTAGAAAGGACATTCATAGTTGTGAACTTTTTAACACTTTAGTGGAATAATGGAACACGCTAAAGGCTTTTGCCCAACATGGGCTACCTCCAACTGCTTAGACTGTACTAATAAAAATATCAAAGGCAGGGAGCACAAAACAACCATAATAAACTGTAACGCTACATAATTTAACAGAAAGCAGCTCCATTGACTCACCCATCGTATCCATAACAACAGGCTGCAACCTTATGCAACAAGTGAATTATCTATGTATCACACTGACACATCTACCGTATGGCACACAAACGTGATATAGTTCCAGGTACAAATAATAATAATAATACAATATGGTTTTAAGTGCAAGACATGCTTCAGTAATGATTGTATTACCACACCTCCACATCAATACATAATGATCAACACACCCAAGTGCCATTAAAAACTAACACAGTGAACACAGTGCGTATGTTTTTGAGCTGAGGAGATGCTGAGTATGTTTGTTACACCACTAGTTAGCTGGAACATGTTTTACCGTGATAGAAATAGAGAAAAATGAAATAAAACCACAAGAACCTTCTCACAAAAAACTCCAGAGCAAATGTTTAACGGAGACAAAGGGTGGTGTTGAAACTATCAAGTGTATGCTCCCTTTGGTGCATTTTTGTGACATATCACGCATGCATATGTCGTTTCCTACCTGCTGTTGCTCCATAGACTCTTTGTGCGATTTCTCCATTTGGTTCATCTTCACTCTCATATTGGACTCCTGATACTGAAAGTCTGCTTTGAGCTCTGTCAGCTAGAGGGGAATTGAATGATCAACACGTCAAACAAATACAAGCAGCCAACAGTGATGCAGCTTCTACTCATTAGTACTGGAGGGTCAGGTGGGGCAGACAACCTACTTTTCGGTCCTTCTCTAGAATAGTTTGATCCCTTTGCTGCAGAAGTCTCTTTAGTGACATCACTTCCTCTTTCAGCTGGCTGATGAGAATGAAGTTGTCCGTTCCTCCAGAATCCATCGACTGGGTGATGGAACTGCTGATGGGAGAGAAGGGAAGAGCATAAAGCCAGCACTGAGTAGTTAACATGTGGAAGAAAAGTGTATGTACAGCGTGTATCTTACCTGTCCCCGTTTGATGGCTTCATCTCCAGTTTTGGTTTCTTCTTTGGAGTCTCCTTCTGGATTGAAGACGATTTATGGCTACAAAGAAAACCAACGGGGCAATGTTCAATTTGGGCCAAAACATTTTTATTAATGCATTGTTTTCTGATGTAAGTGATGGAGTGTTTTAGTTTTACCTCTGCTTCCACAGTCCCTGCTCCTGCTCAGGACTCAAGCTCCCACTCAGTCTGACAAAGATAAGTTAGCTGTGAGTTGGCTGGATCCAATTTTCTATTTAAAATTACCATGCAATAGAATAAAAAACAGACAGACAGTCTTTTCACTAGTCTGTGTAAAAAAAAAAAAAATCAACAGTCTGACTGAGTGGCATGGGGACTGCGAGAGGGAGAAGTAACACAACAGACGACATACTTGTGGTGAGAGCTGCTGTGTCTGTGTTGGTGGTGGTGGTGATGGTGGTGAGGTCTGGAGTGGTGGTCTTTCTCGTTCAGGGATGAGGAGTTGGAGGAGCCGAATCCCTTTCTCTGCTCCTTGGTCTTCTGCAGGACGCGGCGGTAGGACAGAGTACAGAGCCAACACAGCAGCTTCCCGTCCACCTGTAAGATGGGCAGGAGACAGTAGTTCATAAGATTTGCTGTTACACATTCACAGTCAAATTAAGAAGGCATTGTGTGTAAGGTTTATACCTTTCGCCTGCCCTCCTCCTTGCGGTCAAAGGCGCATTGCTGTTTGCACTGCTCACAGGTCTGTGGAGGTCCATATTTCTTCTCTGAGTTAGTACAACGCTGACACTTTGTCCCGATAAAAGCTGCAATGATGTTACAGTACTGGCAGGGTTTGGGCTGTAAAGACAGACAAAAGACAATGTTAAAAAGTGTTTTTACACATGACGTGACACTAAGTGAAACCTAAATGAGTAAATACAACTGGAGTCAAAAGTGCATCGGGATAAACAGGAGAAACTTGTTACTCACTGTTCCGAACTGTTTGACGTTCTGGGCACATTTCTTGCAGATTGTATTGGTTTTACTGAAACGAACACACAGGAGTTTACATCCGAAACAAATGACATCCGAAACAAAGTAAATTTGCTATATTAGCATAATAATAATAATACTAATAATGCTGAAATCAATCAGCACACTTATCTCACCTTTCCTGCTGAAACTCAGATCTGCAGTATGTGCACTTCACTATTGGATGTGCGATGCGACACTCCTGTGGTAACAAGAACAAAGAAATGGAAGAGTTCTCAGGACACAACAGACCCAGAAACAAGGCTGCCTCATATATTGATGTGTATATCAGCACAATTACATGTTTGTTGTGTAACACCTCTTGGTTGTGACAGCCGTGTAGACTACTGTGTATTGTAATGGCTTTTGTTCAGCACACCAAACAATACCACGGTAGAGATGGGCAGTGGGAAAAAGAAACACTATTAACCAGAACTAGAGTTGGATAACTGTGACTTTAGCTGGCATTCTCTAATGCCGTCAGTCAGTCAGTGCAGACTGACAGTGAAGTAAAGAAAGGTGGGAACAGGAGGCTTGTTAGAGCATCAAGGCTCCAATATTTCCCGTCTCCATTACAGAAAAAACACGTCTCCTCCTCAGCTATACACTGCAATTCTACATATGAAGCTCTACAAGAGCAACAAGTTGGCAACTATGCAGATTACCGGCAATTATTAAAAGTATAAATATTTCATAATATTAACATTCAGCGGTTGAGATGTAGTATGAATGCGTTATTGCTCTTTAACAAACAGCTTGGTCGCGTGGCATGATCTAAGCAAGGTTCGGTATTAACGTTTCTAGGTTGGAAATATAAAAGCTTGTTACATAACCTGAGCCTGTTTAACTTGCTGCTCGCCGAAACGCCATCACTCCCAGTCGGAAATAACACTCGCACACTTCCACACTCTTTTAGCCCGGGGCATTGTTTGTGTCTTGTTTGCGGTCATCCTCGACCACACAGTTCTTAAATACCTTGCACAGCTGCTGGCCCTGCGACAGCTCCTCGAAGGGGTACCGCTGATTGCACTTCGTACAGGCGTACAGAGCCGATGTTGCCATTGTCGCCCAACTAATGTCACCGAGTTACAAGAGGTTAGCAGAGTCCAGCTGCAAACTGAGCGGATTAACGGCGCTATTTCCTTTCTAGCCGCTTGCTAATTGAGAACTAGGAATACACACACAGTGTTGGCATCCAGAGTTAGCTAACGTTAGCTAGCTCGGCTAGGTAGGGCAACACAGAAATAGCTTAGCTGGAGGCAGCAGGCGAAGAACAATAAACTCCAAATATCTGTGATCTTTCACTGCTCATACGTTATCCAACCAGACTATGTCGAGATCGATCCTTAGTTATGCCACCACATAAGCAACCCGTTAATATAGACCTAGCTATTTGTATTAAGTTTCCACTGTTCTAGCCAAGAAAGGTATTTTCCTGTTTTCCTTCTCTATTTTTTTGTATCAACGCCGTCGTCGTCATGTAACCGGAAGTGGCAGACGGCTCGAGAAGAAGCAAGGAAACCTATCGCGACACAACATCCGTCCGCGGGATTTACATTTTGAAATGCTTAGAGCCAATAACGTGTGTGGATTCACTCAACGCCGCTCCTCTTCATGTGTAATCACTGCGCAGTTTGTAACTAGTTTGATCACTTAAGTCATGAATACAACAACTAAAAACTCAGTTATACAAGCACAGGACACTGATGTTATTATTCCCCCATGTTTTCCATGTGACGATCTTTTTGTGTATTTTTGAAACATTAATGCCAGGATCATTTATTTTTCATGGAACCCAGTTTATATAGGTGGCATAGTAATCAACCACGCTGCAGAAGTGCCACTAAGGTCCCCAGGCCCTTAATGTCAGGTGCTCTGAAAGTCACAAGATAGTCACAAGTGAGGAGATACATTTGCAACATCAATAAGTGGCCATCTCAGTACAATCATTAATAAAAGGCCTCCAGGCCAGGAAACTTGAATTGAAAATTTGGAAAGAATGCACTATTTAAATATGATAGCGTCATGTTAACAATGGTCAAACAACAAAAAAGTCGTTTTGAATTAAGTTGGATTTAGATTATGACTGAAAACTATACAGGTTTTCTGCCTCATCAGCTCCTGTTTCTTTTCCTGTCCCCTGAATCAGTTTACCTCTTGGGATTGAAATAGGAATAACGTTGCTGGGTAATAATAAAAGCTTGTGGACAACATTTGCATAGTGCTCTTAGAAACTTTTTACTAACAATAAAAAGATCCCAAACGTTCACAATAAGTTGACTACATAGTATCGGCACTTTTAATTAAACATTTTTATACATTTTGACATTTGACAGTACAGTATGACTTCACCATTGTCTGGAGCATCTTAATTTCCAAAAACAGATTTTGAATCAATGAAGTGGATACAGCGTTGCTTCCCCCCGTGTGAAAATGGTCTTGCTTTGATAGCATTACATTTTAAAGGGAGAGTAATTTAATATAAGTGGCAATACAAACTGATTTTAAGTAATTCAAAGTCAAGAGAATAATTTGTCTGTTAACAGGTAAAGGATGCCTTAAAGCAGATTTAATGCTACAAATCTAATATTTGTGAATAAGTGAGAGCTTGAATTTGACCACGCCAGCGTTTTCAGAGCGGTTTCAGTCTAATATAACCCCCAGCACAGTCAGACTGTAAATTTCAGACTTTTAAATCACTTTTATATTTCTACATATATAATAAAAGGCACTCATTTTCATATATATATTATGGCAAGACCATAATCGTAACAAGAGATAAATAATGCTAATGTTATTGGGGTTCTGCTTTTGAAGCACTAATAGCTACAACCAACAGGTGTTGTGTTCATAGCTCACTAATGTAAAACCACACTTACTTGTTGAAGTTGAGTCCTTTATTGGAATTGTAGTTTATTGGAAGTATTCACCTGCAGTGGAAAGGCTAACTAACACTGTATTTACTGTTAAACTATGGCAATTTAAACCGATGCCCGCTTGACTCGTTATTCTTCCAACCAGTCATTCAGAGCAAGGCACAGATTTTCATTCAGATTCATTCAACAAAGAAAAAAAAAAAAAGATTAGTCGTTACATATTCTTTTTATAGGCAGTAGAGTGTAAGAAATGTCCACACGCAAATTGGAGTAAATTACTATTAATGAGGACAACTTAACTCTTGCATATTCTGTGTGGCTTATTAATATTTCATGGGAACATCTCTAATGAGTTTATGACATGAGAGAGTGCGTTTGTGAGCCATATATAAGTCTGGACTAATAATAAATAATGTTAACTAGTTAGAAAAATGAAACTTACAAAACTTAAAATCACTCGATGAGAAAAATGCAATGCATGACACATTATGTATTTGTAAAAAACAAACCATAGATATTTGGTCACAACAATCTAAAAGCACTGGCTGGTGAAGACACCTGGCCACCTTAATTTAATGCACTCTATGACTATTTTCTCACTTTTAGAAGAAGCTAACATTACAGCCCTTTAGCTACATTTTTGAATATTTGAGAGAGCCATTTAGTTAGTTGTAACATTTGTTTTCTGATGTAAATTATGCACAAAAATGTGGGTAGTTATTAGTGAACGAATCAGGAATCGAAAAAACGACCCACTTTAGTCCAATCAAAAACTTAACTACTCAGTATGATGTACCACTTCCCCTGGGGGTGCACAAACAGAGTAACTTATTATTAAGTTATTAGTATAGAATGAGTGGCTACTAGTTCAGAGCTAATCAGGATCAACTTATGAAGTAAGTGGTCGTTATTCTGATTGACAGATCCTTAAGAACTAATCATTACCTAATGAGTATCTCCCAGTATTTTCTCTAATAAATCATTGTTATCTCTTATATAGTCCTTTATTCTGAGTTACTCATTAACGATTAATTCATTATCAGGTTGTTCCTGATTTGTTCCTTAGTAACTACTCACAGTTGTGTGTACTGTATTGTAAAGTGTTACCAGTTGGTTTTACTAGTATTGAGCTCTAAATAATCTTTCACAATTGCTTCAGCGATATTGCTTTCAAATCAATATCTAACAAACAACTGCAGTGTAGAGGAATCAAGTGAGTATTCCTATGAAGTGTATAAGGTATAAATATTTTACCCGCGTAATATCTTAGTGTACTTCAAATAAAAACCTCAACACTGATTGTAGGTAGGTCAATATGCTAAACAGTACTTGCTATTCTAGTTACGTGTCCTCTCAACCCTGGAGAACGAGTACAATATGGCTGTAGTAAAGCAGTCTGAGACAGACACTCTTCTGGTGCGAGCAGACTATTTGACCTGTGAGAGATGCAAATACAGTATTGTGCCTAATCAGACTTTTGGTGGTAGTGTATTAATGGGGTGTGTCACCCAAAGAGGTCCTTTGTGGCGCCAGGTGTTGCCTACTGATTACTTCTGTATGGCACCTTCTCACAGGCAGGGTTCAGGTTCTGCGACCGCCACGAAGGTCAAGTTGTGTCAAACAAAGGTCTGCACTGGAGTGATGGAGCGCGTAGGGGAGCCCGCCCGCTCAGAGGAAGAGGAGGCTGAGCGATTGGTCACCTCTCGCTGTAATTCATCCACTCTCTTCTGCAGCTCAGCGCGCTTCGCCAACAGCTCCTTGTAGCGCTGATGAACAGGTTCCTAAAAAAGAAAAAGAAAAGTGTAATGCTCAAGTTGAACATGTAAAATGGAGCATGTGTGGAGTGCAAAATATTTCCTTTAAAACAAAAAAATATGCCAGGTCTTCAACAAAAGATAGGCTTCTTGACATACCTGAGGTCTCATGCGAGGGTTCCAGCGGATGTAGTAGCCAACCCAAAGCTCCAGGTGACGTAAGCTGACTACAGGGAACAACACATGGTTGGAATAGTTCACGTACAGAGGGTTGGTAAACTCCTCCACCTGGCTGTTAATATAAGACCACAACGATACGGTCCTCTTGGGAATCTCCTAGAAAATAAAAAGGTGTGGTTGTCATGACACTGAATGCACAACAAACCTCCATAACAGTAACAGACTTTCTACTCCAACTTCTTTCCAATATTTTACGTCTCACAACAGCAACCAATCAGTAAATGCGCTTACCTCTTTCAACCGCTGCTGCTCGCAGTTACACAAGAATGTCCCAAACAGGCAGCTGTACAGATGGTCCAAGATGGTTATCAGGAAGTATTCGTTGAACTCGAAGGCTGCAGGAAACTTAAACAAACAGTTTCATTAGTGTCCTAGAAAGGTCATGTTATTCTGAAGAATGTTCCCACGCATCAGTACCACTTATTGCTTACCTGACGAGTCAACTGCCAGACACAGTCAATGAACTGAATGAAAACAGGCGAGCGGTCCGCGTCTGTGTGGTTCTTATCGCCATGACCGATACGCTTAAAGAAAGAAAAGAAAAACAAAAGAAAGGACAATTGGTGATGCATCAGTAAACACAACTCATGCGGTTTCAGAAATGTGTATTAAAGTGTGTTTACCAGCTGGAAGCGATGACCAAAGCTCAGCCACTCTTTCTCAAGCAGCACCTCGAAGCCGCGAATGGTGCGGTAGTACCCGTCCAGCATGAGCATGGCCAAGGAGGTGAGCTGGCCCGTGCGGTCCCAACCGTCACTACAGTGCACCACCACCGATGTTTTCCCAGACTCCACCTTGTCGGCAATCCGCAGTGCTCCTGCCAGGATCAGCTACACGCACACGCACGCACACACACACAGGTCAAGATTCATCTTATGTGTAGAAAATAAAAATCGAATTCCTTTCTTAGTTTGCAGTCATGTATCATTATGCTCACTTTGATGTGTTCGAGCCAATGAGTGGACTCCAGATTAGAGAGCCAGTGTGAGTCCTCGATGTTGGGGTAGACCACGTCCTTCAGCTTGCGGAGGGACTCTCTCATCACGTGGATGTTGTGAATATCCAAGAACACCAGCTCAGCATTTTGATACGCATCCTCACTTTCATAACCACCCCCTTTCATCTGAAGACAAAATTAGTGGTAACAGGGTGGGTAGTACAGCAGTGCACTCTGTACAGGAGGTAAGGACAAGGAAAAACTTATATATAATATACAGTAGCAGTCAAAAGTTTGGACACACTTGAATGGGAAAGTGTGTCCAAACTCTGGAACAACCAGTCTGGGATTAGTTTCTACTATGGGGGCAATGATTATTAAAAACCTGTGTTTGATGATTTCAAATTAAAATGCCTAAAAATTACCTTTCCCTCGTTCTCCAACTCTCCAACAATTGTAAATCTACCTGGAAATTGTAGTGTTTTATTGGTTTCTTCAGGCTGTACCAATAGAAGTGAATCGCAA
>JAVQJD010014943.1:0-19102 GCA_036023655.1 Nannoperca australis
ACCATTACCACATCTATTACTTTACATCGCTATGTAGATCTGTACTGTACTACTGTATGTTCTTCCTTCTCCTGCTCTCTCTCCTGCCCCAGAACCAGGCTCATCTGAAAGAGGGGGGGCCCTTTCAACCCAACCGGTCGAGGCAGATGAGCCTGGTTCTGCTCGAGGTTTCTACCTGTTAAAAGGGAGTTTTCCTTGCCATTGTCGTCTAGTGCTGCTCATGGTGGGAACTTTGGGTATTTGTTCATGTGGGAGTTGGTCTCAACCTGCTCTCCATACAAAAACATAAATGGTTATTTGAATAGGTCCCTGTGATAAAAAGCCGATCACTTTTCAGCTGACATGCAAGTGATTAATGTGTCATGGGTCATGGAGATTGAGCAAATTACAATTTCACATCAAAGCAATTACAGCGATGTAGAAGGTTTGCATCACTCAGGCTCTTACTAGTGCTGATGGTTATTATTAAGGAACAATCTGAAAACTTCACGTGGTCAAAGTCAGGCTTTCTGATAGACTCAAGATTACTGGCAGTTTAATGATGTATTTTTACAATGACACATTGTGTCATTTTTGGAAATATAATCTACAGCTGCATTTTTTTCATGTTTAACATGGTCCTGTATTTTTCCTCACTTGACTGGGATGGCGTGCATTGAGAAAATAAGATGACACTTTTGATCTTAGCTCCATCAGTCTCCTGATGTTGGACATTTCAGTATGTCTCCCTAATCTTATTTCTAATATGTACTGTAGCTCACAGCCTCTTTGTTGAGGTAATAACGTAGCCTTTGGAAGTGTACTCAGAGATACGAAGCACTGCTGATGAGCTTATTATAAGAACCAAAAACTTTCTCTGGAGTCCTCATTTCAACTCTGACTTTTTGATCTTTATGTCAGAGACCATTAGAGTCTAATCTTAGAAAGCTTCTCATTATATTATGTTTGTTTAATGTGCCGTTCTCCTGTGCAGATCATAATAACTTTCTCAAACAATTGCAGGCATCTGCAGGACTCACTGTCTGTTGAGACACTTAACCTTGAGTGAATTAATGAGATTTTGGCTTAATCTCATCTTTTCCTTTAGAGGCTTTCACACAATTTGCATTGGTTTGTGTGCTGACCTCTTTGAATAGACTAACAAATTCTGTCGTTTTTTGTCAACTGTCCCTTTTTGCACTCCCACACAAACAAACAAATTGGAATCGAATGTTTGCTTGTCTGCAAATTAAATGTGTTGCATCAGACTAAGGACTTGTCTCTGTACTCGTCCTATTAGATCTTAGTGCCGCATTCGATACCATTGATCATCACATTCTACTACAGAGACTGGAACATTTAATTTGCATTAAAGGCACCGCACTGAGCTGGTTTTAATCCTATTTATCAGATCGATATCGGTTTGTACATGTTAATGATGAATCCTCTATGCACACCAGAGTTAGTCATGGTGTTCCACAAGGTTCTGTGCTCGGACCAATTCTATTCACCTTATATTTGCTTCTTTTAGGCAATATTATTATGAAGCACTCCATACATTTTTATTGTTATGCAGATGATACCCAATTATATTTATCGATCAAGCCACACAAAACCAAACTGAAAATGTTAAACAAAACGGAAGTTATTGTACTTGGCCCCGAACACCTCCAGAACACACTATCTAAAAATATTGTTTTTCCAGATGACATTGCCCCGGCCTCCAGCGACACCGTAAGGAATCTTGGAGTTATCTTTGATCAGGATATTGTCTTTAACTCTCACATATAACAGACTTCAAGGTCTGCCTTCTTTCACCTATGTAACATTGCAAAAATCAAGCACATCCTGTCTCAAAAACCAATAAGTCCCTTAAGATGTTTACTGACAAAAACCAGGATAAGAGATCATATTTCTCCAGTATTAGCTTCTCTACACTGGCTCCCTGTAAAAATGCAGAATAGAATTTAAGATCCTTCTCCTCACATTCAAAGCGCTCAATGGTCAGGCACCATCATATCTCAAAGAGCTCATAGTCCCTTACCACCCTGCTAGAGCACTGCGCTCTCAGAATGCAGGGTTCCTTGTGGTTCCTAGAGTCTCTAAAAGTAGAATGGGAGCCAGAGCTTTCAGCTATCAAGCTCCTCTTATGTGGAACCAGCTTCCAGTTGACTCAGGTGACCCCTGAGCCCCCCCTTAGTTATGCTGCTATAGGCCTAGACTGCCGGGAGACTTCTTAGGATGCACTGAGCTCCTCTCTCCTCTCCATTTGTACACACTCCTATCTCATTAATGCTTGTCACTAATTCACCTTCTTCCCTAGCTGTGTGCTTTCTCTCCTCTCTCTTTTTTTCTCTCTCTCTCTCTCTCTCTCTGTCTCCTTCTAAAGCTTTCTGCAGGTTGTTCTGCCTCCGGAGCTGTAGAGTCTGGATCTGTGGTGGCACCTGCTGCCCCCGTGTTCCTGCTCAACTGCCGTTGCTGCTATTATTGTTACTACTGTACTACTGTATGGTCTCCTTCCTCCTGCTCTCTCTCCTGCCTCCCCCTTTTTTTCAACCCAACCGGTCGAGGCAGATGAGCGCCCACCTAGAGCCTGGTTCTGCTCGAGGTTTCTACCTGTTAAAGGGAGTTTTTCTTGCCATTGTCTCCTAGTGCTGCTCATGGTGGGATCGTTGGGTCTTTGTGTGTGTGGAAGTCGGTCTCAACCTGCTCCATGCCTTAGAGTGCCCTGAGATAACTTTGTTATGATATGGCGCTATATAAATAAAATTGAAATGAATTGAATTGAACATTTGGTTAACTGGTGTTATGTTTACTCCACTCAGATCATGAAAACTAGTTAGGCTAGCTTACTAATGCACTGATTCCTACTAGAACTTTTGTTTGTGTATTTCAACACTTGCTGAGTTGTTGTCAGGCTCCTCAGCTCAGTGCTGTGGATTATAAAAAAGGAAGGTGTCTAACTAAGTGTCTCTCTTTCATGAGTTCATGAGTTTTGATGAAGTCAGAAGACCGGGCTGTCATAAATCGAGGTAAATCCATTGGTGACCTCAACACTTACTACATTCTTCTACAATTTGTAAAGCCAAAGCCTTTATCAGGTTATATAGTCCATAGTGTGTGTTTAAAATCAGCTGATTCCCAGTTGTAGTTGAGTTAAATATATTGCTAATTTGTGACTGCCACAATATATTCCATTTGGCGAGAAGAACCACATATGTACCAACAAACCACTGGCAAAATGGATTCAAAGTCATCATTGTTGGCTGTTACACTGAACTAAAATCCAATATTGTTTCTAATTCAGTTGATTCAACCAATAAAGAAGGAGCAATACATGGTTTGACTGTATTTTTAGCTATAGATTAACAGTACCAACATTGTCAAATCCAACAATGTAGAGAGCGCTATCACTGCAGAAAAAAAGTAAAACAGAAAGTACATATACAATGATTTCAAAATACTGTCATGATGAAAGTGGTAACGCCCTACCCTAACTGAGCACACATACAGTACACACTCACCTTGGAGGAAGATGTGTCACACTCCTGGCAGATCCAGCCATATCCCGTCTGCTTGGGGGATTTCTTCAGTGGGGGCTCTAGACATCCAAAGTGATAGCAGAGCTGGCACTCGTCACACCTGAAGCACAGACAGGAAGGGCATGTGTTACTCCTTACATAAATAAAGCCAGTCTTCCTAAAATGATGAGGCCAGCTCAGGAGCTATGATAGATGATTACAAGGCAGCTGGTCGTCAGTCATGAGACTTTGTTAATGCAAGTCCCTCTAATCACTTTACTCCCTTGACCTTACACAGCAATTGGCTATTCAATGGTTCATATCAGCGGCCATATGAATACAGGCCTTGTTAGTGTCAGACAAATTCCTGTCGGGTCTCCAAAACTTAGATTGACTGTGTTCTCAGGTGAGGTAACAAGAGTCAGACAATAGAGGACACACATTGAAAAACTTTAAGGAAAATATACCCAGAGAAGATGACCTTGCGATGCTGACATGCTTATGCCCAGAAGTTATGTTGATTAGGAATATCCCCCATTTACTGAATTTACTGAAAGTAATTTTAAAAGCACTCATAGATAAATCCAGATGTCAACCTTTTTAGTAAAATGAATTGTTGTCCCTCACATCATAAAACATACAAAGGCTTAAACAAATGAGCAGATTTAGCAACTGCTCAAATGAACAAACAAGCCAACAAATGGTATCCTAAACTGGCTAGTTTAAGGCAGATATGAGTGTGGAAGTTAATTCATCCTAAAAGGAACGTGAAGGATCGTCTTTATCACATTTAATGGCAATCCATCCAACGGATGTTGAAGTGGTGGATGGACAGACATTGCCATCTATAATATATTGTTTGTTGTTCATTTCAAAAGTTTTTATGGTAGACTGGGATTTTAAAGACTGGAACCAGGCTACATTACATTTAGGCTCGTCACACCAGACCAATGAAACTACCGAACAGGTCACAGTGGACCAATGAAACTGTTCGAATCACCGTAAATCAAACGCACTCACACTAAATTCTTCAGATCAGTCATTTATTTTCTTTTTAAATTCAGAGGGTAGGACTTATATTCAAGTGCGCTAAATAGTCCCGAAATTACGGTAACATTTCTGCATTAAAATGTCTAAAAACAATCACCCAGAGAAATCCGTAATTCTATTCAAGGAAACATTTAATTTGTTTGCTGTAATAGTAAAATAGCATTTTTTCTGCCACAGAGCATCATTTCTTTTCATTAATTGCATGCAATTTTGCAACATAGTAATCCAATAGAGACCTAATTTATTGACATGGTATTAAAATATCGATCTAGCTCACAATGTGCTACTATGACAAGAGGCTCATGCCAGCCAGCAAGGTAATAATGCGCATGGTAACGTTCATTTTGTCACTGTTTTGATTGAGAAACCCCTAATGGTAGAAATTAGATGCTGTGCATTTAAGCCCCATTTGAACTTCATTTCTTTTTTGAAAGGAGGTGGGGTGATTTTAACATTACCTGGTATTGGTCAGTGATTTTAATCCCATCCGAAGCATATATATCATTTGTCACCATCTTTCCAGTAAGGACCAAAACATTTTTCTTTTCGTCTCGTAGATGGAAACATGTTAACACCAATGTATTGTCTATTAAGAAACCAATACACACGAAGAAAAAAAAAAAATTAATTCCCCCTGTAATGTTAATCCTGTTGGAACAGGGTTTTAGATTATTATTTAATTCATACATGTCCTGCGGCATTCTTCTTGGTACACTGCTAATTTTTAGTTTCACAGATTAGAAATTGATCTTAAACTCTCCCCTGAAGATTACTAAAATCTTAAAAAGTATCTCAGAACCCTGCAGATACACTTGTCATTATTGTCTTTTTGTGTTTCTCTCTTCAAACCCGTCGTGCTGTCCTTCTTTCCTCAGTAATGGAGACGAATAGAGAGGGTTCAGGTTGACCTCCCTGGCTGTTAAGCTGTTATCAGATTTTCATTGGAGAATGTTAATCTCCTTCATTGATTAGGACATAATTGGCTCTAATTGTGGAGTGTGCGTGTGTTTACCAGGCAGGATGAGCGTGTTGAAGGGCAGTCGGCCTCATAAATGATTAAAAGAAAAGTCTGCTCTATACACCCATGCTTTTAATGTATTTTATTGTCTAGCAATGCAGTATTAACTTCCCTCAGATGTTTCCTGTAGACAGGTGTTTAACTGGCCCTGTTAACTGGAAAGTTTATTTTTTTAATAACTTGCTTGTTCTGAAAATCTGTTAAAAACAAATTAATATGATTTACATGACATTAAATTGTAGTATGTAAACATATTCAATCCCTTTATTCACTCTCAGTACCGTTTAATCTGTTGATAAATCATTCAATCTACATTTTGTGCAACCAACAGCTGAATTCACAATGATGAATTGAAATAATAAACAAAATTATTTTGTAAAATAATAAATAAACCATTGTTGACAATTATGTCAATTAGCTAATCAATCAATTGCTTTATTATTTCAGCACTAGCTCACTAAAATAATAAAGTATATTTGAGTCATTCCTCAGCTCCAGGTCATCACACAACCTGACCCAAATCTGAATTAGTTTGAACAAGATTAAAGTACAAATTAATTTCATTGTACAAATTTAACAGTGAAGCAGTTGCTAACATTAACATTGCTCTTATTCTTATGCTTCCTCAAACAATGCTCATACTAAATGGATAAATAAATAAATCAAAAAGTAGAAAAAGTAAGTAAAAATGACAAAATGTTTTTTCTCATGTGCTCGTTGAGCAGTTTTCATTCAACTGAATGGATTCCATTTTAAAGTGCAGTTTTCAGTTCCATGTTTTTCATAGGAGCATTTAACACAAATTAACAATTCTTGTGAGTTGCACCATAATAAATAACAATTAGCTATTATTAATTTATCTCCCAGTAACAGCTAGGTTGCAAAAATTCCACTAAAGACACATTTTTATCTATCAATGTCAGCAGGGATCGGTTCCCGCCCCCCAAAACCCTCTAAAGGATAAGCAGGTATAGATAATGGATATTTTTTTCATGTTTGGAAATATTACATATTGTGTTTAGAAAATCAAAAGTAGTTCCAGTGAAAACTGGCCACATTGGAGTCTGTGGATTATCCAGATTAATGGGAACAAAGGTGTAATTTCTATAATAATCCCAGTTTTGTCCCCCTTATTTATATTGTTCATGTTGATTTTTTTAACCAAGATCTCTGTGGTCGTTGTCTTCTGAGAGTCTAGCCACCATATTCCATATGAGAGAAGACAGTTGAGTTGCCTTCAGTTATTACCGTGCACCGTGGAAGCAAAGAACTTCCACTGATTAATATTGCTCATATTAATCACAGCAATATGAGCAACGCTTCCTCCATCGTCTTAAAAATGAGGACACTTATTGTAAGTTATTGTAAGTTAGTTTCAGCTGTGAGTATTTACAGGTGTGTGAAGCATTAGTGTGGTTGCTATGGTTAGCTACCTGCTGTTTAATAATATGGACCCAAGGTTCGAAATACAGTAAATTTAGCAATTAAATTGAATATACCTTCATGGATGTGCAACAGTAAACAGTTGACTGAAATTATATTTGAGACATCCCAGTATATGATTTTAAAGGAAATCTGCCAACCAATTAGAAACAAGTATAAATATCCTTCTTTTTTAGGATCAGGGTGTTTTAAGGATCCACATACTGGATATATTATACTTTTATTTTAACAGACACATCACTGCTATAGAGTTGAGGCATTAATTCCTCACCTCACCCAATGAAATGACCAGGATATATTGAGAAATCACAGAGTGATCACTGCTCCTCCACACTGAATCTGTTTCATTTAGTTGGGATTGTTCCGTCTTTTCATGGTGTGGTTTCAGAATGAATTTCATGAAATCACATTATACACTGTGTCCAAGAAGCTGTCTGTGCGTGATTTATGGCAGCCAGTGTTTGGATATCAATTACCAGTCCTCAACAATGAAGCCAGCTTTGGGTTGATTGTGTGCTGGAAGGAATTAGGCAGTTTGATGATATCCGATCTGATGATCTACAAACAAAGCAATATGGTCAACTTTGCCTCAGGCTTTGACTGTGAATGTGGAAAGAAGCTGGGGTTCCATAGGATGTCCTGAGCAACCCTCCAGTCTGAACATGGAGTCAAGAGCTTATTGAGGTTAATTCTGCATTCTTCTGTTCACCTCATGTTAAACAAGTATCCACGAGGTACAAGTATCTGTTAGCAAACTAACAGTGAAATGTTCTTATTTCCATTTTCTAATGATCTTCCATTACACCAGTCAGCTGAGGCAGTGTGATGCTTTGGGCAATGTTCTGCTTGAAAACCTTGGGTCCTGCCATTCATGTGGATGTTACTTTGACACGTACCACCTACCTAAACATTGCAGACCAAGTACACCACTTAATGGAAATGGTATTCCCTGATGGCAGTGGCCTCTTTCAACATGATAATGCTCCCTGCCACACTGCAACAATGCTGAAGGAATGGTTTGAGGAAAACGACGAGTTCAAGGTGTTGACTTGACTTCCAAATTCCCTAGATCTTAATCCAATGGATCATCTGTGGGATGTGCTGGACAAACAAGTCCGATCCATGGAGACCCCACCTCGCACCTTACAGGACTAAAAGGATCTGTTGCTAAAGTCTTGGTGCCAGATACCACAGCACACCTTCAGAGGTCTAGTGGAGTCCATTCCTCGACAGGTCAGGGCTGTTTTGGCGAAAGAGGGGGATGTGCACAATATTAGGCAAGTGGTCATAATGGTATGGCTGATCGGTGTAGGTTAAATATGCATTCTGAAGATACAGGTAACTGACTTGTATGACAGTAATTCATTTGAATTTGGGAACTATGACAGTGTTGTTTCTCCTGCTAAACAAAAGCAGAACAACTGGTGTTATTCTTTATCAATTTTATAAATATAAATGTTTATGCTTTTTCCAATACAAAAAAAGTGCATAAATTAGATGTTTGAGTTTATACAACCCTACTGAAATGCATTATTCCTAACTTGGTAACTAAAATCAATGTGATAACAAAAAAAGACAGTAGGGTGTAAATTAATTTGTACATAACATACAATTAAGCCTCAGCAAAAATAACAGAATGCAACAGTTTTTGTTGGAACTACTTTCTACTGAAGTAGTAGTAGAAGCAAGCAAACAGCTTATCCAGATGATCTAAACTACTTTATTTTTGGAAGTGAAACTGAAAGTGAGCAACCCTGAATTGTTGGTGATAATCCCACATTATACAGGAAAACCCTGTTTACCATTGGCCTTTAATTCTTTCCAAATAAGGTTGGCTAACCTGTGGTTTTTGTTTCCAACGTGTTGATTGTGTGACTGTTCACTCTGTCCTGTCAGAAAATGTCACTGTGATCCCGGATGTCAGCAATTTACTTTTTAACTTGTTATCACTATGAATGATGGTCAAAAGACAAAAACAAGACCGAAAGCAACAGAACACAGAGGGACTCAGACACTATCCAAACTCTAATAAGCATAAAGTTATGGGAGCCCTCTGGCACTAGGCTAAGAAAAGATGTGAAACAGGTCTACATATACCTGTAGTGTTTACACATTAAGCTTGGTAGATTTACTCAAATCAGAGTAGAAATTTAATTGGCATAGATAATTGGCATCTTATGAGCTGCAGGGGCATAAGCTAACAGCTGCTGCACATTAGCAAAACTATGCCAGGGCAGGTGGATCTCTCTCTCTCTCCCTCCCTTTCTCTCTCTCTCACACACACACACACACACACACAGCAAATAATCTTGGATGGGCTGAGCAGGCATATCTGCCTAGGAAACGATGGGAATTTAAAGTGCCCACCGGTCACCTAGTGAATAGAAGACAAATGACCAAAGTGTGTGTGCTCCACTAATGAGCACACTCCTTTTGTTGCACACAAACTGCCAATTGATTTCACATGAATCTCCAACTGAGGCGAAAAGGAAGGAGCAAACTCTTCAGTTTCGCTGCTGGAGACCTCTTGAAGACCTTCCAAACTCACAGGAGGGCTCTTGTTATTTAGCAAGACTGTGATGACTGCACACATGCTTCTCTAATTACTTTACCTTAATGAACCCTTTGTAATGTTTGTTGTGTATCGTAGGGAAGATCTTTGAATTAAAGCAGTGCTCATTGATGCAGATGCAGTGTTTTCTGTGTGTGTGTTCGATAATGTGGTTTTTAATCTTCATTTATCCATGAAAGGTGGGCTAAATCCAGCCCCCTTTTTGGAGCAAAATGGAGCTTTAAATTTGGACAGTTCCACACATTCATACTGAAAGCTGTCCAACACATCTACAGTCCATTGATATATGGGCCTGGCAACACTCACACATATATTTTATTGAATGCGGTAAATACTCAAGGAGCTCAACTTTGCACTGTTGACCAACAGCAGCATAGCCCGACATCACCAGAACAATTTGCAAATGTTAATTAATCTGGAACCTCTCAGTTTGTTTTTGATTTCCATGGGGCGCACACCAAAATGCCTCTGGCTGCCACTGGACAGACTGACAACCAATCAGAGCAACCAAACGTGTGACATTTGGAAAACACATCTTTCTTATCAAAAGTACAGCTGTTTGTTCTTCTTTTAGAGAAAATGTACCATCCAGTTTGTTTAATACTGACATGATAGCAAATTCAGAACGTTCCACATCAGCGGCAGCCATCTTGGTTCTTAACAAAAATGCCTCAATGGCGCTCCTCTGTACAGTCATGGTATCAGACCCGCCCCATATTAGATAAATGGCTGTGACTGACTTGACCTGGACCAGGTCAGCTGGAAATCTGTCTGAACGGGAGGGGGACGAGACGCATCTGCCAGAACTGGCATATTCTTCTGGTTCCCAGGCTAACAGCAACATCGACAGTGCTGACTGCCCAATAGTCATTCGATTGACATTGTCATTCTATCCATGTGTGTTTTGGACACGGGATGACGAGAACATGCTGTGAACACAGCATATTTTCAAGTTGATATGTTGTCCTTTTTTAACAAATATTTGTTTATTTACACATCCAGAGTTATAGAACAACATTATAATTCATTTGAAATCATGTTTCACAAATGCTTCTGACTGGTGTTTGATCATTTTAGTAGCATTGGGCTCTTGGAGGATGGTGATTTGAACCTTCACTGGCCGATCTACTTAATGTAGCCAGTGTTGTTCTTAGTCTTTTCACTGTCCGTGCCCCCTGCTACCTCCAGCCTATCTGCTCCCAACACTGCCCTTACACACTCAGCCACAGCAAGGTCCTTGATGTTATCAAAGCAATTTGGTCCTGCTTTAATCATTGGGAAAATTGAGCAGCCCCCCTTCCCCCTCCCTTGTACTTTGGAAGCAGACAAAATCCAATCACTCATAAGAGAGGTTATTGATTGATGTAATCTTATTGGAGGTGAGGTGGTGGAGGGGACATGATTGATTGCTTTTGTTTGCTACACGTGTTGCTTTCGGTAGGCGATTTGTGTCCACTTTCATCTGGTATTTAATCTCTGTGTGAAGTTCTCAGATCCCGTCCTCCCCTCTGGCGTCACCCAGAGAAATGTGGTCATTTCACATGTCCTCGCCAAGTGAGGCTGATGGCCCACAAATCTAAACTGGTTTCATTTGATCTCATACACCTCTTTTTCTTATACACTTTCCTGATGCACTTGATTACTTTTATTAGTGGATTTCAAGTAGAGTAGTTAGAACTCCAAGCAAAATGTTTTCTGCCTGGGGCTTTTGTGTTGTAGTGTCTGACAGAGAAACCTTATCTATTAAAATCTGTATTTACTTCATATCTAGACCGGGATATGTCGTCACATCACATATTACGCATTCACTCTGTTTGTAAGCTAATTGCCAAATGTAATCTATGGTCATTTATTTCTTTAGCAGGGAATTGTCAATGGCAGTTAATCAGCACAAAGCATTGTGTGTTTTGTAAATAATATTGGAGAAACCAGCAGAAAAGCAATTAAAGTAAGCCTATGCAGCCTTGACCTACCCTTGTTACAGTGAGCACGTGATAATTACAAGACAATGCCAAAATGCCAAAACATAGCCAAACAGTAGCACATTGAGAAGAGACCAAAGTCAGTTATTCTGTAGCATCTGTTATCTAGCATTATCTCCATAAATTTTGCTACAATGAGCAAATATAAGCTACTGCTTGTTTCAGACCAGGCAAAAGGACCAGTAAGCTGCTTGTAGGAACAGTGTAACCTCCTCCGTCCACTCCAATGGAATTGGGCGAGCTGCATCCAACAACTTTTGTAACTTTCCGAAACCGGAAATTGGAGTCCGAAAGTCAATCCACCTACTTCCAGGAGTCACTGGGCCTGTACAAGGAAGTAGACAGAGTTTGAACTTCTCTCTCAAGCTCTTTTCATTCTTCACACAACTATTTCCATCACTTTTCAAGTGTATAACTAAGTGCACAGTGGGTCAGTTCAAAACTGTCCAAAAGTGTGCACCTTTATTCCCATTTGGAGGATTATGATGTATTGCCCCTCTCAGTGACGGCAGCCATCATAAACACTTTTGCCTTCAGACACACTCGGACAACACACCTTAACGACAATTTTGTTTCAGGCATACCCCAGCCTTAACGCTGACCCACCTTTGTTACTGCGGCCACATGGAACAATTGTGACAATGGTAAATGCTAAAAGCAGTCTTAACAAGCTAGAAAACCGATGCTGTAGTGTCTGTTATACAACAATATGGAACATTTGTTAACATTAGTAACCATAAACCACTGGACCTACCAGACAAAGCAGAGGTGTAGCAACAAAACCCCTGAATGGAATGAACAAAAAGTGAGTTTTGTTCTTTTGAACACAGCTTTTAATTTGTGAGAGAAAGAAATTCTTCTTTTCAAAGTGACATATTCCTGCTTTAGCCTTGGCATGAAGAGCACGTAAACTGACTTGCGGTAGAAACTCACATTTCTGTTATTGGAGGTGTGGTGGCTGAGAGGTACAGCTGTGTGCCTATCAACCAGAAGGTCATGGGTTTGACCCTGGACTCTCCCGATCACCTCCTCACCTGGAAGTTGCTTTGGATAAAAGCGTCTGCTAAACGTAAAGTAATATTCTTTCTTTAAGTGTTGTATGTATCAGTTATTTGTGACTAACTGTTTACTTGTTTAAGGAATACTCATTTTGCCTGTTCTAATTAGCTTCACTGGGGCTGAACATCTTGAGTAGTAGATGCTGAGAAAGGCATCGGCTCCCATGTTCTCTTTTCCTTATCAAACAAAACCATCTTACAAAAACAAGGACAAAAAATCTAAAACACAGAAATTAAGCATTGAGCTAAATAACCTGATGAGACACAGAACCTGCAGGGTTATTGATGCTTGCTGTTTCCCAACTGCTTTGTACTCACAGTCCTGGGTCCATGTATTGACAGTGGGTTTGTGGCTTCAAAATCTTCTTTTCTCTACAGCAGCCCTGGTGCCTGAGCCCAAGTGGCTGAAACAAGGCTGTGAATTTATCACAAGTGGGCAATGCAATTACCTTGGGAGTGGCCATGTGACAGAAATCAATATGACACAAAGCACTCAGCCATTGACTCTCATCCATGACAAAGTGCACCGGTGTCTTTCCATAGGAAGGAGTGGATTATTGGACTTTCTGAGCCTCCTACCTTTTTGATTTACTGTTGGGTCACTGCAACATTATAACAAAGCCATTGTTTTACAAGAGGGGAGAGTAATGAATGGATTGCTGAAGTCGCACCTACGGAGAAAGCCAAGTTAGAGCGGCTGCCTTTATTAGCTCATCTGGACACAACTCATTCACAGCTGGGAAAAAAGGGAAGAGGAGTGATTTCTACTGCTCCAACCTTGTGCTTTGCATGTGTCTGAAGTTTCTCATATTTTCCAGCAGGGGGCCCCAGTGAACTGGGTACAACCTTGGAGAAGAGTCGATTTCAGCAGCAGTGCTTTGCCCTCTCCTCTCTGGGACAAACTGGAACCTTGTAGCATCTGACCCGGCCAGAATCTCTGCCTACTCTACCGGTACCTCGCTACGGAAATACCACCAGAGATACTAACAGCTTGTAGCAGACTGCAACTCCATTAAAAACAAGTCTATAACGACGTAATCAATTAAGATATAAGGCACCCACAGGGCTTAGTGGTCTATGTTCAGTGTGTAATGATTAAATGGGTTATGAGGCAACACAGTGCAGTTAAAAGATGATAAGACAAAAACCAAGGAGGATGGGAGGGAAGATCGTGTACCTCAGAAAGCATTCGAGTGCACCCACACTGTGGCGGAATCAGTGGGATAGAGAGATGGGGGAAGAAGTTGAGGAGTAATAGATTTTAGCTGCTTGGCCACACTTCCCACACAACCCCAGTCCCAGCTCTGTGTTTTCTGTTTTAATAGGGGGGAAAAGGGTGAAGTCAGCAAAAACAAAATGCCGCCATTAAATCATCTCCCCGGATCCCGTGTCAGAGTAGTAATGGGAAACGCACTCATCATCGGAAAGGTTACTGCTTTCCAGAACCTCCCTGCTAGGTTTTCTCTCTCTTTATCCCTTTCCTCCTCCCCTTCCTGCGCCTCAGTCTCATCCTCTAACCAGAAACCAGGTGCAGCCGAGCTGATCTCGGGTTTGCCGGCTGCCGTTCAGTCCCGAAGGACCCCGGGGTCGAGGATGAGGGATTGGGGCAGCTACAGTTCGCAACGGTGAGTTGGATCCATCTCACGGTGATGCCACCATTTTGAAAATAAAACCGTCTCTCTTTTTGTCATGTCCCACAAGAAAGAGCAAGATCAAGAAAGAGCAAGATCAAGAAATAGCGTCTAATAATAAACGTATTGGCACATATGACGTGCAATAAGTAACCAAACGTTGTACAGAAAAAATTGTTTGTCTCTCCATTACATCTATTGTTCACCAGAGAACACTGTAAAATGACCCATTCAGTATATATTTCTCTTACAATTCTTTAAGAACCAAATCCTTATCAACAATGTATTTATGTTATGTAAAAAACTAATTTCATATTTATTAACTCTCAAACATAAATTTCAGTATTGGCCTCAAAACTCCAGTATCGGTTGGGCTTTAATCAACATCAATAAATGCCAGGCTTAAATGAAATTTACTGTGCACTGTTATGCTCTCCAGAGGATGAACCATTTACATTTTGAACACCGCATGACACTTCTGTCTGTTGCTGGTCAGGCCAAGATGTCAACTTTAGAAACAGATATCTTGTTAACTAACTGACAAACTGCCACAAAATTGGCTGCGCATATTCATGCTACTTTTATTCTTTTATTAAAATCCTCAGTTTGGTTTAACTCTGATATGATGTACATGAAACAATGTAATGATTAAATCATTATTATAAAACAGGTCAGTGCTTTATTGGTTGTCTATGGGTTGTCAGCTTTGTAAAATGCTCTAGAACATTTAAGAGGTCTTGGGTCTTTTTCAGATGTGAGAATGCTTAGGGATGAAAATGGCCAAAAGTAAAAGGTCAGGATATTAGAAATTCAGCAGCTACAATATTGTGTACTAACGATGTTTCCTGTTTCAAACCCTGTTAGTGTCTGCAGCAGGAGACTCCAGAAGATTAGTTCTAGACTGTACTGTATGTGGGCTGAGGCAACATTTCATCTGAGCCCCTCCTCCCCTGGACAAGAAGGCCACTTCCCAGGTGATAAATCACAGATGACAGAGGGCATTACACGCACAAACGGACCGCCGCTGCCGCACCTTTAGAACAATTCATTAGCTGGCTGACACTCATTTATCACTCCGGCAATAAGGTGAAAAAGTCAAGAGTTTATTAAAGCTCCGCTTAATTTTCAGGAGCTATAGGCCAGAGGCTGAGCCACTTGACATATACAACAGCAGCAACATTCACATTCTTACTTCATACAGGATCACAGTTACACAGTACACAATTAATCAGGAATATTCCCTTCAGAGCATGTCTGTAAACAAATGCTTGGCAACTAAACTAAAATATGGAAGTCGCTTAAGACTAAATCACAAATCAGAGTTCAACTCTGTTCACAACACAAGCTTTTGATATATAATCAAGTATGTAGGCACAAAAAGAAAAGACATGTATGTTTGGCCTCTTCATAAATACTGTACACATTGTCACACTACATTGCTACCTGGCATTCAAATTCTACAAGACAACATCACTTATTTTCAGTTTTAAATTACTGTACAGATCTGAGTAAATAGATATAGCCATGCATTGAAGAACTGACACGCAGTCTTTGAAACTGACTGAGTATGAGTGACAGAAAAGGACTGGTTGGGAGTCAGCAAGTCATTCTGCACCAAGATCTCATCTCTAAAGACAAACCCTGTGTGGTATTGTTTCTGGACACACTCCAGAGAAAACAAAACAGTAAACTGCATTGACTGCTCCCAAATGCATGCATATAGGGCCCCGGATAGGCAACATAGTGACATATGAGGGCAGAATGTGACACTTGTCACTAGCCCTGACAGAGCAGCAAGCAGCTGTTGTTTTGACAGGACCGACTACAGGCCACCAGGGACATGGAGAAAAAGCTGGGCTTCTTTCTGAGGAAGTGTCAGTTTAACTGTCACTTCGTGATATGGAGACAGAGGAAGACTTCTAAATAAGACATTTAGACTAATAATTAAGTGTTATTAATGCCTAACTACACTAGTTTGTTTATACTACAGGGGTTTTATGGTAGAATTACTTTACTGCTATACTTGATACACCAGAAACAGTTGACTTTTCTATACACAACAATGACTTTCTTAATACTTCTGGTCCTTCCATTTACTTCAAAAATAAAATATACCACAACACTCAAGTCTGGGAAAGCCTAGGTTCAACGAATCTGCAATTAACCAATTTCACACTGAAATGCTCAGGGTGACTGAGTGGCAGAAGACTTCAAGCAATAACCCTGATTGGTACTGATGAGAGGTCAAAAGTACAGAGCACCAGTCTAGTACCAATGAAAAAAAAGAGTTGTTGATCTAAAATAATTCACATACATGTCGGATGCAGGTTAGAACCTAGAGGCATAGAGAGGAATCATTTGGGAGCATCCTATGTCAGAAGTTGCAAAAATCAACAGAGGGAGTAGTTTAGTCCCTTCTTTAGCACTTTGTCTTTTCTGACAAGAATCCTTCACTCATTGCCTACAGAAGGAAGCTGCCATTGCAAAGCTATACTCAACAGCCAGATTTGAATGAAATCTTAAAGATCCCATGAAATGAGCACTTGAGCTATCTAGAAAGCTGCTTCTTCATGAAAAAACAATGCATCTTCAGTGGTCTTCATGTTTCATTAGTGGGTATACTGTCATCATCCAGCCTTTCTGCCGGTCCTATCAAATCAAACTGATTTCCACTGATAGGCCCCTCACTGTCAACATCCTGCTTCTAAAGGAAATACATCAAATTAAAGTAATGACACCATTTCATGGGATCTTTCAAGATACCAGGACTCTGTCTTATAAATGTCATTTTGAACAGTTGTGTCCATCAGTTGGCTTGATGGTACGCTCTTCATTTATTCTCTACTTCTTTTTGTTTAATGCTACCTAAGTAGCACAAGAGAGGTGTTTTTTATTTGCCGAAATAATTTAATACATGCATTTTCTGCACCACAACTTTGTAGATGCCGACAATTACATAGATGCAACTGGAGCCACAATTGGTCACAAAAAAACCCCACCATGTTGTTCGTAGTGTGTAAAAGCAGTTAAGAGTCCAACATTAACAAAAACGTATTGGTTCCAACAACACTTCAGCATTTAGATTTCATGTTTTAGATTCAGACAGATTCAATGGACTGTTGTTGGTCCAGTTTGGATCAGAGGCGGTTGTGGGGCGGCGTGACGGTCTCGTTCTCCAGCCTGACTCGAGCACCATTCTTCAAACGCCTCAATTTGCCTCTCTCTGTCTCTAAGCCAACGGTCATCTGTCCCGAGTTTTTATGGGAGGTGAGGTGGCTGCCCCGGCTCTCACAACCTGTGCAATGCAAAGATAGAAAGAGTCAGGGCAGCACACCTCACACCCCCGACCAGCAACCCTTACAACTTTAACACTGCCTCAAGAGCACGACAAATCAAACACAAGCACTTCGAGTATTGCGCTTTTTCTTTCATCTTTTTCCGTGATACTGCTCTGGCCATGGACATAGTATCACTTTCACAAAGCTGTCTCTGTATGGTGCAAAATACATACCTTTAGAAAAGCTAAATTCTTAAATAAAAACATGTCTCACATAATAAGCCTGCACGGACATATAAAGGTGAGTCGCTAACAAAGAGCGGGTCAAAATTTTGATGGTATGGTGGGTGGTGAAATTACCTACTTTACAACTTAAATAGTACATTTTGACAGCACTAGTTTCATCAGTACAACAATATGGTCATGACACACTCACCTCACTGCTGCTCTGAGTCTTTTTAACAATAATGCATTAGTAAAATAACTCCATGTGATTCTACTGTGCCTCACTGTTGAGCTGTTCTGCACGTGTATTAGATTAAAAAGGAGAGACTTAGGGCTGCAGTTATTATTTTGATAATTTATTGTTTTCCTGATTAACTGATTGTTTGTCTTATAATACCATCAGAACACAGTGAAATTGTTAATTGGGCTCAGAGTACAGTCTTCACAAAATTGGGTTTTTGATTGAAAAATGACTTAATTATAGAATTATCAAAATACTTTTTGCAGATTGACTAATTGTTTAAGCTCTAGAGGAATGATGCCCTTCATACTGGAGGAATGTGAAACATCTGTGTAGAAAGTGCTGAGTTTCACAGTGATCAGATAAAAAAAACAGCAAAGTGGAATTGATTGAAATTAAGTAGCAAGTAAACGGTATTTCTTTTCAAAATAAACAGTAACAGCAGAGTGATGAGTGTGGCCTGACTGTTGTTGTAGTAATGGAATTAGTGTTGTACAATGTAAATTACTCTGAATTTGTCAGGACAACAGGTAAAGATGGAGAAAATTTGCAAGTCAGAAATGCAAAAGATGTCCTATTAAAATAATAAAACAAAACAAATAAAGGCTTCCTGCCAGTATTTGGGGAATTTAGTGTTAAGCAATGGTAGAATGTAAAAAGATGGGGAAGTCACGCTCAAAATGGTTAGTTATGTTTCAACATGACATTTCAGTCATAATATGGTTCAAGTCACAATATGGCAATGACAGTTTGGTAAAGACAATATGAAATTGATGAAGGGAATTCTGCTCTGATGGGAATGGAGAACATTTTTATGCAAGAGATTCATCACATGACAATGTGCTGACAGGGTGCCTGCTGCGATCTAATTTTTTATTTTCTCACAGAATTCCAATGTCAAAGAAGAATCCTGGTTATTAGATGCTTGACACCTGAAATCCCAAGAAAGGAGCCGAATAAATTGTGCTATTCATTACGCCCTAATGAACTGTGCAAATGTATGTGGCAGGTCGATATAGGGGCCCTATGGAGAAGATACCCTCAGCCCCCTCATTCTGCAGAGGCCATGCGGCCAGAGCCTAATGAAGACTGAACTTTAATCATC
>JAVQJD010014944.1:0-15851 GCA_036023655.1 Nannoperca australis
TGTGTGTGTGTGTGTGTGTGTGTGTGTGTGTGTGTGTGTGTGTGTGTGTGTGTGTGTGTGTGTGTGTGTGAGAATGTTCAGCCTTGCTATGGCATGAAGTGCTACTCACTGCTTGTTAGAGTGAGCCACTACACCACCAGCCATGCTGCATTGCTACGTGGTTGGTGGAGTAGTGCTTGTGCTGTGTTTGGCTCATATATAAAGGAGAAAACTATCTGGAAGCATAATTGTGAGGCTGGATTTCCACAGGAGCAGAAAATCTCTACGTTCTAGTAGTCTGGTAGTTTGATGTATCACTGGATAGCATCAAGGATTGTATATAAAAATGGTATAATACTTATGAGCTGCAACAAACACTTAATTAATCCAGTGATTATTTTCTTGATTAATTGATTAATCACTTGTCCAGAAGTAGTGAAAAGTGCCCCCCAGTTTCCCAGAGGCCAAAAGAAGACATTATTCAACAGTCCATATGATATAATATATACATCTGTAAGATATATATATATATATATATATATATAATAAAATTGTAGAAGACTAATTAAAGCAGGAAGTATTCACAGTTAAGGAACTGGAACCAGAAGAAAACTCAACCATTTAACCAATTATCTAAATAGTTGTTCATTGTCCTTTGGTAGATGGATTGACTAAATGTTGCAGCTCTAGAACACAGATGATCTGTCTCTGTGTAAATGGAGCCTCATTTGGGAGCTGACAGTACGTAATGCTCGTCTTTATTGTTGAATGAGGATGCTGAACGTTTAAAGCTTTTATTTTTCCTCTGGACACATCCTCTGGAAGCTGTTTTGCAGTGATTGACAGGATTTTACAGTTTAGTAACAACTAAAATAGTTTTCACAGCTGTGAGATAAAATCCAAGGTAAACCATGAACCATAGTTTGTTACAATGTGACTGGTGATCTGTGGGATGCACTACCATCAGTTGGGTTTCTACATAGTCTAGGAAATCCTAAGATCATGTTGCATGCTGCATCACACATGAACACTGTCAAGGATTGTGATTTTCAGATTTTTTTTTGATTTATTGGAGAATTTGTACGAATGAAACTGCACTTTAAAAAGTCTTGATTCCCAGAATCCTGGTTTTACCACTTTTCAAATCTGTATTCAGGATTTTAACAATGGGAAACCCATCAGCTGTGCCTTACTGATAACTTCTCAAACCTCTCCCCAACCTGTGCCTCCACCCCTCCACCCTTCCCACCCCACCTTTCATCCGTCGTTTAACCCTCCACCTCAGGGAGAGGAGGCCAAAAACATTCCTGGAGAGTCTGTGACGGAGGAGCAGTTCACAGATGAAGACGGGAATCTGGTCACCAGAAAAGTAACCACCCTCGCCTTCCTCCATCACCTTTCACATCTGTATCCTACACACACACACATATACACACGCACGCGCGTACACACACGTACGTACACACACGCACTTATGCACACGTATGCATGCACACACACGTACGCACACATACACGTACACACACACACCATTGTACCCTCCTCACCCTCCTTTCCATTATTTCTCCTCACTAAATGCTTTCCTCCCCCCCGACATGCTTCTGCCCCCTACAGGTGATCAGAAAGGTGGTGCGCCGTGTGGTCAACACGGAGGAAAGGAAGGAAAGTGAAACCTTTACAGAAGAAGGAGCTGGTGGGGGTGTTGGTGGTGGTGGTGGTGGTGATGCTGTAGTGACAGGTGGAGCAGACTCTGCTTCTTCAGCAGCAGCAGCAGGAGGAGGAGGAGCCACAGGGGGGAGGGGCAAGAAGAGAGGGAAGCGCTCCCGACAGGGCCACAAGGCCGAGGAGGCCCAGAGAGAGAAAAATGAGGTTGGCGTTAAAACCAGCGTAGTCAACTGAGCTTTCCTAGCTCTCTTACACCTGCATGTAGCTTTCACCAGCTGAAACTGTACGCAAACACTCAGAGTAATGTGAAAGAACTGCCATAGCCAAACCGCAAGCTCTGCAGCTCTGCGCAGCTTTTAGCTCATTGTTTTAAATTAGGAGACGATGGCGCCTCAACTTCCTTCCATAACTTAGCAAAGACATGTCTTTCAGAGCGGTCTACAGTCAACAGACTTCCAACAACCACAATAAGAGCGCTTCCATCCACTTATTTTTTACGTGCATTCTCAGAGAGGAAACCCCAAAAAGTCGTAAAAGAAGCCAAAATATCGCAAAAATGTTTTACACTAGGCTGAGGTGAAAAAGTTGGTGTATTGATAAAACCTAAATTGCAAAAAGTGCAATGAAATACTTACTAGACTAAATCATGACATACATGTGACTCTCCACTGAAGAGACGACAGGAGACTAACGTACGTTAAGTGAATATTAATGAAATACAAACAAACGTCATATTTCCATCATGTCCACATTGTTTCTCACTGCTGGTTTGGTTTGACAGGATTTGAATCATTTTAATAAGAGAATTAGTGTCACATAACAGTGGTGGATGGAAATCTGCTTTAGTAGACAATATTAAAAGAAGAAAGGCAGAACAAATGATGTGCTAGTCTTTTGGTTGTGGCCTCATTAGTGAATCCAAGACGATGACACGCAACCAGGAGTAAAGTTACTGCCTGATACTCATTTCATTCTCGATGCTGCACATCTGCAGGATGATTAGCGGGCTCGTCTTGTGTTGTCTGATCTCAGCATTAACCTGAGCTGTTATAATATAGCAGGGTCATTCCAGCAGTGGTTGTGTTGTGCTGTGTGTTTCCTCTGTGCTGCAGTGGATCAGTAGCACCGGCTCGTTCATTGAGCTTGAGAACATCTAATATTACAAAAGTGTTTCATCAAAAGAACTAGTTTTGTCTCTCTTGTAACATGTATTGCATGTGTGATTTTGTTTGCAGTTTCATGTTAACATGCTTTTTCCTCTCCAGCATGCCGTCTGTGATCTCTTGGCGAACAGTAATTGAGTGTGCTTCATTAACACACACCCATATTTAGCCTGAGCACAACACTCATTTTTTCTTTTTTCTCTCTTTCTCTTTCTCTCCCCATTTACTTTTTTCTTCTTCTTCTTCACTGCTTTGCTCGGTCTCTCTCTGCCAAGCCTGGAGACGGCGCCAGCAAGAAACAAGGGAAGTCATAGCTGTAGAGCTCTCAACTAAACCAGGTGAGAGGCAATACATAGCAAAATAATATCTAATAACCATTCTTTTCCTTTCATTATTGATTAGTCTTTGATTGTTTAGTATATAAAATGTCCGAATTTTTTTTTAAAAGCACTAGGGGGCATTTTCAAATGGCTTATTTTGTCCGACCAACAGTCCAAAAGCCAAATATATTTTATTTACAATGATAAATATATATAAATCAACAGATCTTCACAATTTGAAATTTTTTAAATGAAATGATTATATTAATAGTTGTCAACTGAATAATCATTGAATTGTTTCTGCATACTGCACAGCTGGCAGAATATCAGCCTTTTAACACATTCTGTAACTGCACATTCAGTAAACCATCACTGTGGGCTTGTTGTCCTTCCCCCTCCAGGTCCACTGACGTCCACCTGCAACACCACACGCCCTGGGAGGAAAAACGGACTGGAAGCCTCGTCAATCGGCCAACACGTGTCTGAAGCTTTCACCTACAAACGCATGGTTTTCAGCAAGACAACGCAAAACAACTACTTCTCTTTGATTTCGCATGAGCATGTCACCAAACTCACTCACTGTCGGAAACGACACCCAAGGACACGCATGGACGTGAGCTGGAACTTTCTTATCTTTGATGAATGAAAGGCGTCTGTGACCAAAGATGGCAGAAACGGGAAAAACAAAAAGCGAACGGCTGACAGATGAAGTCGTGCAATTCACTCTCAGACGTTATATGGTCTATTTTTTTCCTCCTGGACCCACAGTATTGGGGTGTACCATGCGGTTCTTTTTTAAAAGATTAAATATAATAGTAAATGGGTGATTTTGTTGTATATAAATGACACTGTATAAAATCAAAAAACAAAAAGATCAGTAGCTTCACAGATTGTTTATGCACTGATTTGAGTTAAAGCTTTGCAGAGTCGGGGCGTTTGTATCGAGAGGTCGACACTGTTTGAGCAGCCTTGAGTGTGTGACCCGACATGCTCTTCCAAATAAATATAAAAAGGAACAAAAAAGCTGTACGTAAAAGAGAAACGAATGGTGAAAAAAAAAAACCTGCTTGATTTTAAACAAAGGATGTTCCTTTTAAACCAACAGCTACTTCCGCTCTGTCCGCAGGACATTCTTCGTCTTCAGAGAAATTATATTTTGCTGCATGTGATGTCACTTTATTTTTAACGCTTTCCTTTTTTTCCTCCTAATTCAAAGCACTGTATTACAGTTAGAGAGAGTTTTGATGGTCTTCAAATGTAACCTGCAAACTGGCACATTGTTATCTCCAAACTGCCTGTGTGTGCAACATCAAATACAAATGTCTCTGTAAGCCCACCATGCATACTAGAAGTGTACGTTTGAGCTTTTTAAAGGTCTGCTGTGGTTTTAAAGAGGACTGTTTTCATTTTGACGATTTGATTCTTTTTATCTTTAATAGGTTGTTATGAATCTCATTTTTAGCCCCATTATCCAAATCTAATCTTTTTTTTACTAACAGCTTAATCACATAAATCACAGTATTGATCACACATTGTTCAAAATCTGATCTTCTTTTCCTGTGTCAATCTTTTTTCTTTGTCTTTTTTCCTACAAATCCACCCCAAGCATCCGTTGTTGATGATTAACCTGGTACCAACATGTATGATGAACCAACATAGCCTACACTGGATGATCCAAGTAATTATTTAAGCAGAAAAATAAACTGTGTTTAAACTGAACATCTGTGAGTCAGTCTGTTTTCTGACACTTGATGTTTTGCAATTGCATGGTTTCAATCGAGACGCACCTTATCTTTGCCAAAGCTCAATGAAATGAATCATAGACAGGCTTTGTACAGCTTGTAAGGGTGAAATTCAAGCACTTTCAAGGTACCTAAACCAAGTATTTCCATTTCCTTTATCATCATATCTAAATTGTTACTAAATTGAGACAACAATCAAACATGGCAACAGGTTCATTTCATTCGAAATATTAAGAAGTTTTTCAAGGTTTCTAATTCAAGCACATTCCTAACCTTGAAAACATAACTTATGTTAAAATTAAGCATATTCAAAACTTTGTCCAAACTACTGCAACATTAGTGAATCTACAAGCACGCTTTGCTCTGTGAGGCTGTACTTAATGCTGATTAAGCAGGTGTACATGCAGGTGTAATGTTCACCGTCATAGTTTAGCATGCTAACATTTGCTCATTAGCACTAAAGAACAGTGATGGCTGATGGGAATGTCATTAGGTTTGTAGGTTTTTAGTCATAAACCGAACGATCTGACCAATAAAGAATTTGACCTGATGACGGTGCGGGATGAGAAGAGATCACCGAAGTTATTAAAGTTCATCCTGAGGGAAACATGAATGTCTGCGCTAAATGTCACGGCAATCCAGCCAACAGTGGCCAAGATATTTCACTTACAATTACAAATGTGAACCTCAGGATGGCGCTAGAGGAAAAATCAGGTGATCAACAAAGTCATTAGGAAACATCCTCTGGGCACCACGAATGTCTGAGCAAAATATGTCGTCAATCCCTCCCATGTTTATCGACATAAATCTCTGTTTTATATGACTGTAAATTTAATATCTCTGGGTAATGGAGCATTAGGAAGATGTTATCTTGGACTGTGAATTTTCCCCTATTTTCTGACACTTTATACAGTAAAGAATTAAAAATTAAACAGATTAATCAATAATGAAAAGGACCTAATAAACTTATAAATAAGATTGGTAAGATGACTTTCTATCCATTCGCCCTCGTTTGATTTTAAAAGAAATGCTCAGTTTTGTTTCTGCAAAGCTCAAAACTAGTTAGTGAGCAGCGTGTCAGAAATACCCATTGTACATTCTGTCACTAATCCCTCACTTTATTTTCAAAAATTATTTCATCAATATGTTTATTTCTCTTTAAACTGCAGTTCATTCGCTGAACTCAGGTTGCATCGTCAAACAAATCTAAGCAGAGTAGTCAGTGACAAAAGGAAAATATACTGTAGCACCATGTGACTTTAGAAATAAGACAAGTTGAAATGAATAAAACTAAAATGTGAAATGTGATATATATTACATTTACTTTTGTGTGGCATCTCTCCATTAAGACAATCTCTTCCTTTAAAAACAGAAAACAGAATCTTGTCAAAAAAGATACGTTTTGGTGATCAGTTTTATGTATCAAAGACGTATGACTTGTAATATTGGATATGTTATACAGTACATATCAATAAATGCAACATCTGTAGAAAATCAAATGATAAAATGTGATTCAATAACTGACTCTTTGAACACTGTTAAAGCTTTGAACATTTCTGGGTCTGTTTGTTTACTTGAATTTTGTGAATTACTAAATGAAACGTGAAATCTACAGCACTTTACTGCGACTTTCAGCAGCAGGGAAACAATGAAAAGTAAATCACAAAATAAACTGGTGAGTCCCAGAACATCAGACTGATGATTTACAGCATAAAGTAACAACCCGACAACTTTAACATCATTAACATCTTGCTAAGATCAGACCAATTGGTTACCGCTGAAGGTTTCTTTATTGAAACTAAAACAGCCAGCAAGAGCTGCGGACAGTTCCTTACACCATTCAAGTCACTTTTGATTGAATTTGCACTTAAATGACACATACTTGTTTAAATGACACTTTTAAATATGTGTTTGAAACCTCAGTTAAATGTTCCCAATGTTCTTCATCAACAACACACAAAAGATTTAGTTTTTCTTTTACGTCCAAAGACAAAGATTTAAAAGTCATTGAGGGCTTAAAAGCTCAAATACACAACTAATACCTGAACCAGTTCAATTCTGCAGGAAATTAGTTTTTATTTTTATACAAGCAGGTCACAAACCTTCAGAAGGCACGATGTACACAGACTTGTTTAGGTTGTGTGATAAATGAGAGTTAACACGCAAGTCTTCAGGCATGTTTGTATCGAATATAGATGGACATTTGATTGGAATTTATTTGTTGATAAATGAATGAAACGTGCGAGTATAACTTTTTCTTTTGAGGGATGTCATGTACCAAACAAAAGGAAAGGCTGCAACTAACTCTTATTAGCCAATGTCTGGCTGATAAAATACATGTCTGTCTATAACTTTGTTGAACCAGGGGTGAGCCTCAGTGAGATCCAACATCTCTTCTACACGAGAGTCCTGGACAAGACGGCAGCACAGAACATCAAATACAGAGGTTGCAAAACATGGAAACCACACTCACAATGAATTAGATCAAACATGGATAAGAATAAAGCTCGATGGACAGAACAGAAATAAAAAAAACTGGATCCTGAAGATGTCTTCTTGTTTTGTCTGATCAACAGTCCAGAACCCCATGAGACAAGTGAGACGCTGCAACTCAGTGTTTGGTATTTTTACCTGAACAATGACTAAAACAGTTAAATCAATTTCTGCATAATCGATATCGATATTCTCACCTCACTCTCAGAGAGAAAGCAAATCAGCGTCTTTCCTAAAATGTTCCTGAAGCATTCGTCTAGCAGGCAGCACCCACACTCTGTGTTAAAGCCCCGTCAGCTGGGTGGATTCCCTCTGGTGCAGCCGTGCGTCCGCTCCCCTTCGTGGACGCCCATGTGTTTGGTCAGCGAGCCGCTGGCGGTGAAGCTTTTCCCGCAGACGTTGCACAGATACGGCTTCTCCCCCGTGTGGGACCTCATGTGGATCTTCAGCGCTCCGCTCTTGTAGAACTTCTTCTCACATACGCTGCAGCGGTGCGTGGACTCCCCTGTGTGGATCATCATGTGCGTTTTCAGAGTTCCCCTCTGTCTGAATCCTTTCCCGCAGACGCTGCAAAGAAACGGCTTCTCGCCCGTGTGGATCCTCATGTGAGACATCATGTATTCTTTAAAGCTGAAGCTCTGGCCGCACACGCTGCAAACATACGGCCTCTCGCCTGTGTGCACTCTCATGTGCCCCATCAGGTTTCCGTTTTGAGCGAAGGCTTTGCCGCAGACGGTGCAGATGTACGGCTTCTCTCCCGTGTGGGTCCTCATGTGCATCTCCAGCTGCTTGTGGCCGTCGAAGTGTTTGCCACAAACTTCGCAGTCGTTCGTTCGGATGTAAGTCTGCAAGTGAAGCCTCAAGCTCTCCTCGGACTCAAAGCGCTTCCCGCACACGCCACAAAGATCTGCATCCGTCTCGTCTTCTTGCACATGCTTCAGGAAAGAGGCTCTGTAGCAGAAGGACCTGCCACACACTTTACAGCAGTATTTCAGATGTGATAAATCCTTATTTTTAGCTCCTTTAGGTTTGTTTGATCCTTGAATTTTTGTTTTAGACTTTTGCAAACAAGGTTCTTTGGTCTCATCTTTCTCGTCGTCTCCATCATCGCTATCCGTTCCGTCGCTGTCCCTCCAGTCCTCGTCACTGTCTCCCGCTTGACTCCCGGCGTCGGAGCGCTCCGCCTCCGACCGCCTCTCATCGGTTTGATCCCCGCTGCAGTTTTCTTCGTGGTGGGTTTGTAAATGAGCCTTCAGGCTCTCATCAGAGTCCAGGTGTTTCCCGCAGGCTCCGCACAGATCTGAGCTCTGCTCGTGCTTCAGGACGTGTTTCAGAAAAGAGCGTTTGTACCGGAAGAACTTCCCACACACTCTGCAACAACTCTGCCCGCTAGTCTGGTTTTTGTTTGTCGGCTCTTTTATTTTCTTCCCAGCGGCACCTTTGCGGAAAGACCTTCCACACGTTTCGCAGCAATCTGCAGCCGGATTTCGTCTCTGAGAGGTTTGTCTTTTTGTGGGTTTGAGGCGTTTCTCGTTGTGCTCTTCATCACTGTCGTTATCTTCAGAATGTTTGGACGACAGAACCTCGAGGTCGCAAGGCGGCGCTCCGCGCTGCTCTCCCTGCTTCTGCGTCTCCGTCACTGTTGCAGCGCCCTCCTCTGCTCTGGAGAGACGTGAGGGCTCAGAGTCCGTCTCCGTGGATGCGTCTTGAATCTGTGGTGGACCGGATGTTTTCTGCAGCTGACTGGAGCTCCTGCTCTGCCCACACTTCTGCTCCTTTTCACAGTGTGACCCAGAGAGCAGCAGTCTGTCTGAAAGGAACGTCCAAGAGAAACATTCAGTGTGCAAAGACTGGAAATTACAAAAGACCGTAACAATGAGTCCTGTAGCAGGGACATTCCTGCCAGGAGGCCAGTTAATAAACAAACATGTATCAGATATCTTGCGGTGCTACCAGACGTTTTGACCTGTGATGGTGCCTGATATTAGCAACCTAGCATACAGCAATAGTCTGTATGAAAAGGTAAATTCTTCTGTTTTCATTCGCAACTTTTCGACGTTTGTCTTCACTCATCTTTGCAAAAAGGCAAATCCAGTCCCAGCAGCTACAGGGAGAACTTTACCCTCAGGAAGTGTGGACGTGAACTTTTCACAGAAATCAAAGCGTCTCCACTGCTCTGCATCGCTGATAGGACAACTTCAACAGCCGGGGGACATTACTGAACATTTACTAACTGGTAGAAACTAAAAATCCCCAGTGGAAGTTACTTTATTTTCCATAAAGAATTGAAAACGGTCGGCAGGCCAGATGGGTCACCGTCCTCCACGAGCAACACAACGTTCTATTCTGCACCTCAGTCAACAAGCAGCACCTCCACATCTTGTTTAGAAGAAATTCTAGGATGAATGACGTTTATACGTAACGCACATGATTTATCAACAGTTGAATTACTCCACACTGCTTGTTTCATTTGGACAAACACTCCTAAAAGTGAAAGATTAGGACTTTACATACAAACTAATCATCAGTTTCACTTTCATTTGCTGTTGCATCAGAAAGGAGTTCATGTTCACTGTACCTGTTCTCTGTAAATGTGTCTCCGTTTTGAACGTGATGTCCAGCAGCTGCCGTCGACACTGGATCTCATCGTGGGAACTGGAGACTCGTGCCTCGTATTCACTCATCATTATCTCCAGGATCCTGAAGATCTCGTCAGCAACCGCAGACAGACGCTGGTGGACAACGGCCCTCTGCTGCTCATGGGACATTTCTGTAGGAAGACAGGAAATAATCCCGCCCAAGAGTAAAGAATGAAGAATTTATACTCGAGGAATTATTTGGGACAGAAACCCCAAATTAATTTGTCCGGTATTTCTGTATTTATGATGTCTTTCCTTGGAGATTAAGCTGTTAAAAGCCAGAATGGTTCATTTACATGCAATCCTATAAAATATATATCACAGCCTTTAATGTCGTCTTTTCCTGCTCCAAATAGCACAAATGTTTCTGTAGAGTCCACAGTAATATGTGGTCGTCATGTCAGAACATTTTAGCCCACGAGGTATCCAGGTCTGATTTATATGGAGATAAAATCATGTTCACTCGGTAACTTCTGTGCATTATTTTAAAGGAAACATCTCCACTCCAAAGAAAACAGACTCTAAAAATAATGTTTGAATATATTTGTTGGTTGCTTTGTGACTTTTTATAAATGGACCATCTTAATCAATATATATGTTAGAGCTGCAACTAAAGATTGTTTTCTTAATTCATTGATCTGATTCTTTTCATAATTAATCATTTAGTCTATAAAATGTCAAAGTTGGGAAAAATGCTCATCACAGTTTCCCAAAGTGAAAATAGCTTCTGTGGTCTGAAGGAGTCCAGGAGAGACTCTTCATTTCCTGTCACGTGACAAAGAAAAGCAGCTAATCCTCACGTTTAAGAAGCTGGACCCATGTTTGACCTTTCTTTGCTACTATCAAAGTAGTAGTAGTTATTAAGTAGCAATTCATGTTCTTTCAATCTGATCGATTAATCGACTGATTGTTGCAGCTCTAAATATATGACTGAGATCAGAAGAAGTATCGGCATTTGCCTTGGGAGGGGGAAGAAGGACCTGATTCCTTCTGGATTTGCATTAAAAAGAAAAGATTGCATAATAAAAAGCCACGAACTGATGATCTGACAGGGCTCCACGAACCTGACGTGTGCAGCCTCTTCGTCCTCTCCACGGCGCTGAAGATCTCGTCCGCAGCTGCCGCCAGCCTCTCGGCCACCAGCGTCCTCCACGCCTGCGTGCTGGACGTGCTGGACGTGCTGGACATGACGGACAGTCTCTTCTGTCTTCAGCCCGGCAGCATGTTGAGCTGCAACACCGCAGACAACACAACTAACAGTGTGAGCAGCTGTGTGCTTCCGGGGTCGTCTTCTTCCGCTCCGAGGTGGGCGGTGTTTAGCTCTTAGTGTTGGTACAATACCTCCACCCTCTGTTCTTACATGGCACCACAAGCACACAGAGTCGCGCTCTGAACCCTCACGACTGTTGTATAATAACTATTAAAGAGTCCAGGTCTCTTTGAGAGACTGTGAACCACAGCAGGTTTTTATCCTAAACACTGAGACAACATGAGATCCACAGAGGTCTTATTGAATTTACATGTAGAGTCTTTACACAGTTTCATGCTGAGTGAGTCATTTGCATATAAAGTATGTGTTATTAAGTTGCGTGACTCAATTGAGGATAATAATATTAAGATATATAAGAAAAAGATTCAGGTTTCATCTTATTTTAGAGAACAATATCTACCGAAGCCTTTTTTCAGAAGAAAATGCAAAGTGATTGTAAAGTTGAAAAGAAAAAGTTTTGCACAGGTGTAACAAATACTAGCAATTGCTGCACTTCATTGCAGTGAATCTTTGTAGACGTAGAAAGTCTCCCAATAAGACGTAAAGTACACATACCTCAAATGTGTGTTCAAGAACAGTACTTGAGTAAATGTAGTTGGTTACATTTCACCGCTGCCTCCCTCCCAGCAACACACAAACACATGCGTGAACAAAGCCTTCACTCACCCACACACGGCCATCTTTACCTTTATCAGACAGCATAGCAGAGAGAGAGAGACAGAGAGAGAGAGAGAGAGAGAGAGAGAGAGGTATGACATGCAGGAAAGGTCGAACCAACTTCTTGTGCAGACTCAGGGTGTTTGGGGTTGGACAGAGGGTGATGAGGTTATGTTATCATAATGTGATTGGGAGTATTTTACCTCACCTTGGTTTGGTAACATATAAATGAAGTTAGGATCACAGAGACAGACTGGTGAAAAGGGCAGTGAAAGTGGCGGGGGTGAGGGAGCACCCCTCCCTCCAAATGCTTGTTGAGAAGTCTGTAGTTAAACAGGCTTGGGAAATGATCTGAGCCCTCACGTGTCCTGTATTCACAATACAAACTGCTCCCATCAGGTGGAAGCTACAGGGTTCCAATGAAACACAGAAAAAGATTCCTGAATAGTCACAAAAACTCAGGACAAACGGAGGGTGTGCAATGAGGGGCTGTGTTGCATGTATTTGAATGCACTTTGTTTGTTACTAATTGTTTTATGTGGCAGTCAAGTCATCTTGAATCTTGAATACCAGCATTACTAGTAAATGCAGTATAATTGTAATTCGTGTTCAGAACAGCACCTCCTGTCATCAGGGCAGCTGTTCTTTTGGGTTTTGCTGCACCCGTTCATTTAGTCAGAGATCAATTCAGTTCCATAGTAAATCCAACCAAATACACAAAAGTAACATGAATAATAGTGGGCCTGGGGCAACTATCGTAAATTAAGGTTTATTATTTCCCCTTACCCATGCAAAATGATTTTCCAACACATACTATTAATTCAATTCAATTTAATTCTATCAATTATTAAGTTATCTCAGGGCACTCTTTCGCATGGAGCAGGTCAAGACCGACTCCCACACACTCAAAGAGCAAGCACTAGGCGACAATTAAATATTAAAGGGAATTGCAAAATTCTTCTGGTTCTGACTTTTTATTTAAGGCACTGGTTTTGCATAATTTGATCATGTTAAATATCTCAGTAGAAATCTTTTTCTGTCTCAGTGGCTCTGCTCCAAACATGTGTGACGTAGAGGCCATATAGCAAAAATGATGAAATTGGCGTTTTCTTCTCATAATATGTGCTTTGTTTGACTAATGTGTGAGTTGTGACCTGAATAATATGCAAGATTCAAATAACAAAATACCTTATTACATCAAGAAGACTGCACTTTATAATCTGCTACATTGCTAGGTCCATTGATAAAGAAAGAAAGCTCTCTGTATGGTAATGAGTAAAAATGTTACCACCAACAAAACAGTTCAAATCAGCCCGTGACATCTGGGTCAGGACTTATTTGGAGCAGAAACTGACCTCACATGGGTCATGTAGTTTTCTCCTTTTGTAGTTTGTAAAGGTTATCGACATCATGGCCGGGTATTGATGCCAATGTGTACTGTAAGTCACAAGTTCCACCTCTGTGGTCGTAACTCTGGTCTGTACACACACACTGTGCTGCAGGATCAGCAGTTTAACCAACAGGGTTTTTTCTTTGTGGATAATCTCAGAATGGACCGTTTTACTTTTATATAATCTCAAATATTCATAACACATACACATTTTTTTAATATCTACATCTGCATATTGTAAAGCGCTGTATGAACCGTTAAAGTTTAAAAGCAAAAAGCAAGTCCAGTTCTTGTCCATCATACTGCAACTGACATACTGTACACTGTACTGGCATAAAAAGGCACGCAGCTTTTGCAGAAAATCTAACAGTGTATTTAAAGTCATATGGAAATTGTTATTAGTTTCACAGTTAAGTCTTTGTTAAGTTTTTGTGACACAGCACTGGGAAGCACATCAGTCCGAGACACACAGTCGTTTCTGTAACTCAGCGTCTTTCAGAAGTCATGTCTGCATTCTGCAAAACAGACAAATATTGAATGTTCGGCTTGCAACGTTGGCCTCGTGTGCGCACACACACGGAGTGACGTGTGGATCTATGACATTGCTGCACATCAGACTAAAGGCCAGAGCTTTGATGCTGAGTTAATGATTTCTATCTCACTCTGGCTTTGCCAAAATGTCTGTCTTTAATTTCTGAGGTTATACAACGACCAAAGTGGGATATGGGATTTCGTGTGTGTGTATTTATGTTAAATACCACATTTGGGAATAGGTGTTGTACTTCACTAGTTGACAGGAAGAAAATGTGCACAGACAGACAGACAGCAAGAAAGGAAACAATTTGGGTCCTCACTGCAGACACGTTATTCCTACTTCCCTGCAGTCAAACAAAGTCCCTGTTGTCTCACAGTTTGGAGGCATGATGATTGCTGAGGTTTGCAGGTTTTAGTTCAAATATTTGTAATTACTACAAATTAGCATCACTTCAACCAGTTACTACCCTAAAATGCAGCTTACACATGAATCTATCAGTAATAATAATACAAAAATAGAATATCCCTCTGAGAAGCGTCATTTTGTTGTAAAGTACTTTTAGTTTCGATACTAATACATTTTCCTGATCATACATCTGTGCTAAAAAATATTTCATAAATACTCTTTACCCTTCATCCTTGTTTCCCACTATAAATACATTTACTAGAGTAAAGAAATCCAGCAGGTGTCGATTATATTATTATAAATACTGACAATGCTTGGGTTGGGGGGCTGCAGGTCAAAAATTATGGCTTATTTAAAAATTCATGAATAAAATGAACAAACTTTATGAGCGCTACATTAATAATCCAAGCAGTGTGAATAAAGAATCATATAGAAAATATTCACATTTAGTAGTCTTTTAGGTTAGGATTAGGCTAGGGTAAGAATTTTAGATTTTAAATAATATCTGCTATCCCCTGTTCTCAAGCTGTATATAGCTTATCATGGTGTCCCATTTCACATATCCTCATTATGTAATTTGCATTTGATGTGTTTTTTTGTGAATAAACTGAACTGAACCAATTGTTATTCCGCCACTGTGGAGTGGAGGTCATGTACTGTATGTGATTCAATAGATAAATGCTAATTAATGGTAAAATATTCATGGTACAATCCAATGTGATGGCCTGGTGGAGCCAAATATGACCCCAGTCATTTAATACTCTTTCAAGATTTTTTTATTAAAAATATTCAAAACAGTTTTAAAAATACTTTCTATAACATTTAAAATACATTACTGTTACAAGTGAAATAACATACCAAAGCTGTGAGTTACTATTATTATCTTTAAAGTGAAGTTTTACACAGCAGCTTGCTAGACTTGTGTTCATTGTGTGTCCTTTTACCTGCAAATAATTGTAATTATCACATGTTCCTGAATTCAGAATTGCTCTTTGTAAGTGCCCCATGGTATCCTGGATAGTGCTTTCACATAGTGTCACACAGTGCTCACAGAGTTCAGTGTCCAAATGACACCACTGACCATTTCCCATTGATCTCATTTCCTGAGGACCAGTTGGACGTATGATTGCAATAAGCACCAGATAAAAGTCTTGTTTTTGATCAGGAAGAGAGTCTTCACTTCCAGTCATTAGTCTGTTTAATCTTCATTGTTCATGCTCCCTTTTTGTTTTGCAGGCTCAGAGCTCCGTTCACACAGTACGGGATGATACTGACGGTGACCAGAGGCACGGTGGCGCTCTTGCAGAAGGACAGCAGGTAGAACAGGGCTGCGGTGTGAGTGGGAGGCTTGAACGAGTCAAACAGGTGCAAGAGGAACAGGGAGCTGATGACGCACCCTGCTTTGACCAACGTGCTGCTGCTCTTCTTGGTCTCGGTGTAGAGGGGCGAGTGCAGGCCCAGGCCCAGACCAAATAGGGTGCCCATGTTACGCAGGAGGCTGGCGAAGGGCGTGGAGTCCAGGTGGACCCACTCGGGCTTCACGCACCACTTCTGGGCTTTCTCCAGGGTCCACAGCAGGTCCACACCCACAGC
>JAVQJD010014965.1:0-35918 GCA_036023655.1 Nannoperca australis
GTCTTGACTCTATTTTCTATTCATTTCACAACGTATGGTGGTGAATAAGTGTGACTTTTCATGGAAAACACAAAATTGTTTGGGTGACCCCAAACTTTTGAACGGTAGTGTACATTTTGGCTTGTTGGGGGAATTTGAGGAAACATCAGAGAGTCACTAAAACACTGAGATTCATTGTCTGAGGACCATGACTATCCACCCACACCAATATTTTTGCATCACAAACAGGCAAGTAGTTGTAAAGATATCATGACAAACAAAGGGATTATCTGACTGATATTGCCTCCTTTGTTGCTTTCCATTAATAATTCAGTATTAACACAAGTGTCATTTTATTCCCTATGAAATGAAACACACAAAGGGGGTCATTGAAACTCTATAGAACTATTTCTTCTGTTTTCTCTCCATTCGTCTCAGAAATCCATCAAGTTACCCTTTTTAAAAGCTGCCAAAATTATGACAATTCATCTTGAAGTGAACATAAATGTATGAACCAAATTTCATGGCAATCCATCCAATAGCCCAACAACCGACAGACCAGCATTGCCTTCCTCGACGGCTGCCATTAGCCTTTAGCGTGGCTAGAAACGGGGTGTATGTGTCTTTCTATCTGTACTTTGGCTGCCTTGTTGTTTCTCTGCTCTTCTCCAGGTGCTTGGGTGACAGCTACTGACCTGCCAGACATCATGTCGAATCTGACCTTTAACCTTCTGCGGAATACCAAGGGCCGGACCCGCTACACCCCTCAGGTGGCTGCCCTTACATGGGGTCAGGACCTGGAGCGAGACTTTTCCTACCCGTCCTACCACTACGACTACGTGCTCGCAGCTGATGTGGTCTATCACCACGACTGCCTCGACGAACTGCTGGAAACCATGCATCACTTTTGCCGACCAGGAAGTGGAACAACGCTGCTGTGGGCTAACAAGATCCGGTTTCAGTCAGACTTGAGGTTCACGGAGTGCTTTAAGAGCACTTTCAACACCACTCTGCTCATTGAGCTCCCACTGCAGGAGGTGAGGATATACAAGGCCACAGCGAAGGAGTGACAGAGGAGCTTTGGGAGGTGAAAAAGATGAGAAAGGTTGTGTTTTGTTGTGTTTTTTTAAGGAAAAAGAAAAAAATTCCATTCTCCTCTGGCTGATATAAATGAATGTAGAGAAAAGTCAGTTTTTGATCTTTGTTTACACAACATTCCTGAACAATGCTGACTAGCACAGAGCAGAAATCAAGCTCCTGACTCAAATTTTCATTTCAATATGCTATTTTATTTGCCAGTACTTTTTCATACATGTGATATTTCTGATTTGATTCAACTTTTGCTCAACAATTTGTTCTTGAAAATAAATTGATTTGCTGTAAACATGTCTCTATCTTCAAAGTTGTCTCATAACACCTAGACTATATAAATCTTTATCAAAGGTTGGCTTTTTGTACAAAGAGTCAATTATGAAAAACAAAGAAAAATGTTTTCAAGAATCATGAAACTTTACGTTTTAGTTTTCTTAGCTTTTGGTATTTGAACATCATTTAGCTGTATACAGTACACTAAAGGGACAGTAAACTCAAAAAAACAAAAGCACTTTCCATTAAATGACAAACTCTATAGGAGCAGATATGCAAGGGAGATCAACAATTTACATGTTCAACATGTCAAGACTGTCACTTAGCACCAAACATACCACATAACATACCACATAACTAAAATGCACTTTAAATCTCTAAGCATTACAATAATTTAGCACGTGTGAAGAGATTGAGAGAGAGACAAAGAAATATAAGATGAAGTGATGATGTGGGTTGGGGTGCAGAGGATATAATGTCAATACATTTTTTTTTTCTTAACTCCTAAATCTATGCTTAAGTCCATTCCAGGCTGAAAATCAACCTCCATTCTGTTCTCGTTGTTTCCTGCGCTCATCAATAAAAGTTTAGAGTCTCAAACTGACTACAATCAGAAAGTTCAGAAGAGACTTGTGTCTGTCCTGAGTATTTGCGTCTTCATGCCGCATGTGCTAAAGAACTAAAAGTCTGTACACTGCGTGGTTGGTGTATTTTCAAGGTGTTTTAATGACTCTACGATATGCAGCAGGTTGAAGACTTTGGCTGCTCTAGTATGGACTCCCTGCGGAGGTCGTTAGGGATGCTGCCTTCAGGACCCCAAATGTTGAGCTCTCCATAAATCCCCATGTCGATCATCTCCTCTTGCCAGGGGATGGGGATGTTGCCTGAGGAGAACTCATCAAAAAAGGTTTTGTCGGGATCTTCCAAGGTCACTCCCTTCACCGAGGAGAAAGCCCCAACGTCATCCAGACTCTTAGCGTACACCACTCTAGGGTCAGGGACAAAAGGAGGAGGCAGAATACCTGGAGGGGGTGAGAAATGGAAATTAAAAATCACATCTCCAGGAAGATTGAAGCAATATTCAGGCACTAAAAGGAAATAAGAAGAAGCTGTTTTATATATTTAGTGATAATTTCGAGGCATAAAAGTTACACACAGCCCAGAACAAGATAAGAAAGTGTGGAAAATAGATGGTACCTGCATTCAGTTTCCTCCAGTTGAGGCCACTGAAGAATGGGTGCGCTCTGATCTCATCGCAGCTTCCATTCTTAAAACCCATCCTCTGACCAACCTCTTTGGCTAGCAGCCCATCACAGAGCGACTTTGCATGCTCACTGAAATTGTCTGGATAGGTCACCACCCGTGTCAGCATGCGCTCTTTCATCTCCTCACGTTCAACCTAAACAGGGTTAAATATTAATAATAGTTAATTGCAAGTGCAAGGGGTAAAGTTCAAGGTGTGATAAAAGACGACTAACCTTCTCCCCCCTGCTTCTGAATGGGTTCTTGGCAGCCATGAACTCAAACAGTGTCACTCCCAGAGTGAAGTAGTCAACCGAAAAGTCATACTTCTCTCCTTTCAGCATCTCTGGAGGCATGTACCCTGCAAAAACCAGAGAAAATCTGAGTAAGTATGTAAACAGTGAAAACATTACCACCTTTAAATCTGAAATGACGTAGTTGCTACTTTATAGATACAAATGAGACCCACCTGGTGTCCCAGCATATCCTTTGGTCATTGTTTTGCCTTCTTTTAGCTCCACAGCAAGACCCAGGTCAGATATACGCACATTTCCTGGTCGACAAGATAAATACATCTTAATTAGCTACTAATTACACATGCACAATGGCATTTTATCTAGTGATTGACTCAAAATGATCACCATCATTATCTAGCAGAACATTTTCTGGTTTGAGATCTCGGTAGATGATTCTTTTCTGGTGGAGGTGCTCCAGGCCTTGGATGATCTGAGCGATGTAAAAACAGGCTCTGGGCTCATCAAACCCCGGGTTGTTCTCATCCACCAAGTAGATATGGTACCTTCAAGGAACAGACAGCAGGTGAGATTTTGCCCCATCGTGAATAAAAATGGAAATAATTTGCAGTTCAGCTTGCCAATATGTCGTTGCTACATGGGTTTTACATAGACAATGTTCATTTGGCTTACTACAATCCTGCTTCTGTCATTGTGTTGCACAATCAACAAATCTCCCTTACAATGGTGCCACTCAGAGCTATTCTTATCAAATAGACAATCTAGCTCTATGAGCCTTGAGAATAACAGCTAAAACGTGCATAACATTTAGCAAACGTTTAGCATTATCTTCAACAATCTTCATTGTCTTCAACAACTGACTCTGTGACTGACTGACATGCTGTTTCCACCACACGCATGCAGCTGCAGCGGCGTGCCAGTGCTGTTAAAAGCAACCAAATGTGCATATTTTTATAGACCATCCCTGTAAAGACACTGTAGATAAGAACCGTCAGTTAAGGATGAATTGAGGCACATTTGGGTGATAATCAAAAGGTGTCATAGCTGACTTTGGGGAACTTTACAACATCTCTCACATCAGTCTTTTGTTGGTAATGGAGATATTAAAAAGATATTGTAGAAAAATACTGTTCTGTCTTCCAAATGACATATGCTGTAAATAAAACCGCAACGTCATAGTTAAGGGTTGAGGAGCATGGGCTCTAACTGGTTCCTCAATGAGCCTGAACACTGTACATGTTTGAAACATGAGTTTTTCAGAATGTGAAGTTACTTGAGGTCTCCTCCATTCATGATGGTCATGACGAGACAAAGTTCGTCCTTTGTCTGGAAGGCGTAGGCCAGCGACACAATGAAGCGACTGTGAACCCTTGCAAGAATCCTCTTCTCCACCATCGCCCCCTACAGGAGGAAAATCAGTTTGAAAAACAACGGCACAGAGAGAGGAGAGAAAAACCTAAAACTACAGGGACTTTTCTTCCATTGGGTTTAGAAAAATAATATGCTGATACATTAGAGTGAATTTCAAAGAATAACCTCAGACAAGTCAAGGGCAACATATAACTGCACCAAGAAGTTCCATTCAGAAGAGCTTTCCACTAAAGCTCCCAGTAATCACTCTATCCCTGTCTCAGTTGTTTAATACTGCAGGCTAAAGCCAAAAGAGACGGGGACAAAGATGATTAGCACCATCGCAGTCTGCAGGGCACTTTGTGTGGAACATCAAGCCAGTAAAATTCCCTTTATTAATCAAAGCACTGAATGCACCGCAAATAAGAGAGCTTTGCGTTTCCTTAAAATCTCGTGCAAGGAAATGCAACAATACTGCACTCGTGACGATCCAAATTATTTCACAGGAAGACTTCTACTTTATATGGCATTTCAAACAGTGGAATGTGCTTCATTTTGTCCTTTTACCGTTTCTCCATGATAAACATGTTTGGGCACAGCTGATAAAAACAGGATCCGTCTAAAGAAAGGAATAAAGAAGCATATTATCTAGAGTGACAACGGTTCTCTCACCTCATTGCCTTTCCTCTTCTTCAGCCTCTTCTTGTTGAGTTTCTTACAGGCATACAGTTTTCCTGTGGCTTTCGTCTGACAGGCAGACACCTCTCCAAACCCACCTTTCCCCAGCACGCGGAAGTCTAGGAACCAGTCTGCATCCATGGGCTGCATCTCGAGCCACTTCCACTGCAAGAACCTCTTCAGATACATGCTCTCCAGGAAGAAAGCGTAGGGGGCGGCTCGCAGATAGTCCAACGTTGTGGCCAATGCTGCAGCAAACAAATCATCGCCTACAGCCTCCTGGCCCTCCTTCACCTTTGCCATGATGTCCTCAGGCAGGAACGGGCAGTAGTGTTTGGCAGAGGGGTCCATATAACGCTGGACAATCTTTGAGGCCTTCTTTGCCCTGTCAGAATCCTCCGCCATGTCATAGTCCTCGATGTCTCTCCACAAACGGCAAACCCCGTGATACTCTTGATTGGCATTCAAGAACTCCCCAAAGAGGCGTTTGCCGATAGGCTGTTCCACGCAGACCGAGTCAAAGGCCAAATCCAGGGTGTCCCTCAGGCCCTCGCACACGGTGATGTGGGGCAGTTTGAGGCGAGAATGGTACTTTTTATCCCGAGCTGCTGCTGGATTGGAGCCATCGATGCTTCCACGTGCGTTGATGTATGCAGAATTTGCTACCACCGTGGTCAGTCCTCCGATATCCATGTTGAGGGTCGGTGACTGTTAGGCAACGCAAAGAGGAGACATTGCAAAGGGAAAAAAACTGAGGCAGAGGGTAAATGCTGCTCACTGGTGTGCGGGGGTGAGGCAGTAAGGGGATGAAGAAAAGGTGAGAAAACAGGAGACAGATCACAGAGTCGTGGCAGAGGGAGCATGAGAGAGAAAGAGGGAACTTCAGACTGGTGTCTCAACTAGATGCCAGCACACTTTGAGCACTGTACCACCCTCAGACACAAACACACACACACACACACACACCTGAGTCAACACCTTTCGGTAATCCATTAACACCCTAATGCCCCAGACAAAGTGTGCAAGCACATGCTGGAACAGAACGACACAGGCAGCAATTGCAGCTGGAGTTTCACCAGTCAATCAACTTGCAAATCACAATTAGCTTTCATGCAAACAATCAGGCAGTTTCCCGATATTAAAAGCAATCATGTTTGTGATTAACTGGGATGGATGCCCACAAAGATTCAAAATATATTGGAATGATTCCCCCCCCCATACATCAGAAGTTTATATTTATAAAATAGATTTTAAATAAAATACTCTAAAGTGGGAAATATTAAAAGATAGGTTGCACATTTTAAATTTTAGCTCAATGCTGATAAGGATTCTTGGTTAAAGGCTGCAAATATCAGGTCAGGTGTGGAGGCTAATTTGATGTAAAATTACATTCTGAAATTCATTTTAAACTAATGAGGATTAAAGTGGGCATCTTTCATTGTTAGTCATTATAATACCAAAGTATTACTAATACTACTACTAGTAGTAGTATTAGTATTTTGTTGCCTTGGAATCAGACGTAAGCAGACATCAGACACTGACAAGAAAAACTTCCAAATGACTCAGCACCTGCTGCATTGTGCTTCATTCTGGCCCTTATCGGTTCTCCATGTCAAAAACACTTGGGCACCTCATCAAAAAAAAACAAAGGCTCAGCCTCAATGCCAATGTGAATTAGTCCGTATATTGAAATTAAAAGCAGAGACATGGAACTACGGTAGCATAATATAAGGAACAATGGCATGGTGAGTAACAGAGCATATAATCAGTTGTTCTCACCTCAGAGATATCCTCTTCTTTAGTGTCTAGCATGTCGTTTTCCTGCGGCTTTCCTCTGACAAGAAGACACCTCCCTTTAACCCAAACCCACGTTACTCCAGCAGCACGCCCAAGTCCAGGAATCGGTCTTAAAAGAACCACTCAAATCAGTTGAGGGTCTTAAAAACGGAAAACACTCTTGCCAGCTCCTTTGGTGGGTGAAATGTTTGAGGGATGGAGCTGTTGTGACGACTTATAAAAAGCCTGGGTGCTTGACATGCAAAACAAACTGAATGATATTCTGACTACTATTTCTGCCCACAAATTAGAAATATTATTCATTGTGCCAGGCTTCACACAAATAGGTGAGCTTGTTTCTGTATAAAACCCATAAATTATAGGTACAAAATTATTAAAACAATCTATATTTAATTTGCAAACTTATATTAGATTACAGAAAAAGTATTTGGAAGAGTCAGTACATGTGTTGCCAAGTTTTAAAAGGGAGATCTTTGAAGGGAATACATAAAGACCTATGCAACCACACATTTTGTTACATCAATAATTTTTGAAGGTCTATTTTTATCACTGGCCTCTAAAGGTTACTATAAGCTACAATCGTCATAGGATTCATATACGTAATTCACAAACAAAGCTTATTTACCTATCAGGAGCCTGGGTTATAAAAGTCTTTACCTTGCTGGTGCCATTATTTTGTAAACACTACCAAGGCGTTAACAGGGTGGTGATGGAGAATTCCTCAACTCCAGAATACAAAAAACAAAACTAGCAAACAAGATCAGGAAAGCAGCTGCCTACAGAACAGAAGGAAGCCAGCCCAACAAAATCAGGGACAAGAAACTACTTCAAATTATTGCCAAGAACACAAAACAAGAAGTTTCAACACGTCTGATGGAGCCCCATCCTGGGATGCCATGGAAACGATATTGGACCATCCAGAATCCACGGTGTTGCACTAACAGCATGTTAAAGCAGACACTTTGGCCATCTTGGAACATTTTGATCATCGTCATGTCTGCCACATGTAGTTGCAAAATAATAGGAATAACTATTCATACAAGTACATTATACATTCTCCAACAGCAGTAGATTTTACAGAGGGGGGGGTTGTAGTGGGATGGCTTATTGAAAAGTGGATTAGACATACAAAGACTTCAGAGTGGCCGCCGGGCCACAGACTACAGTTCCCTTAGACGACACCTCCCCCAGAGCTGTGGTGCAGGTGCACGTGATTCAGGAGCAGAAAAGGATGGGTGCAACATACACCTCTGTTCTTTCAATATTCATCTACACCCTGAGAAAGCCAGACAGAAATACAGGCATGGGGACAAGGGGGAAAAGGTTGAAGAAGCACACACAAAAAAGGGACTAAATTCCCACGGTGAGGGTGGTTTGAAGGACTGTGCTTGTTGGAGTGGGCGAGGCGTGGACACGTTAGTCTTCGTCGTCGTTCTCATCATACTCTTCCTCGTCGTCGTCGTCCCCCATATAAGACACTGGGGTCTCCACGCGAGACCCGCTGTAGTGAGAGTCATTCGAGCTGGAGGCCATGGTGCCATCAGTGCAGCCATCGCTGTAAGGAGGGGAGGATCAGTTAATGGTGGAAAAAGTGATCAAATCGGGGGGGGGGGGTCTGAATTACAGGAAAGACCTCTCACCTTGCAGGGTAACGGGCTCCATTGGCAGAAGACCCTCCAGTGATGTAGACGTTACTGATCGGACCCTTTGCCATCTCTGAAACAAACACTCGCATTGTAGTAAACATTGTATAAATAAGCAAAACACAAATTTCTTCAACAATTTATGCAACTTTGTGTTTGTATCTGTAATCACCCAAAAGAGGGTTCCCAGCAGCAGCTGACTCAGACAGACTGTGCCAAGTTATCAGTGCAATGCAAGTCAGCCAGAGATTTTCCTTTAAGTCATTAATAACGATGCGTTTAGAGTTAAGAACCTTTGTTTTAATCAAAAGAATTGACGAGACTGTGGAAGTGTCAGGATTTGCTTTGAACATTAAACTGTATGATTTCATAGCGTTTACACCTCATATATGTCTTATTTCCAGGCACTTGAGACACCTGTTGTACTTCTGTGCCTGCTGTGACGTGGACACAATGACGCAGAGGCGTCAATGAGAGGTTTACACAGCTTTCACCTGCAGATTGTAATCTAACCACTTCACTGTAGCTGCTGCTTCTTTTACTGTCAACTAATCTGTGATCTTTAAAACTAATCCACGGACCCAAAAAAAAAACTCTCCTAGAAAATGTTTGCGTTTGGTTTGCATTAACAGTCGCTTACTAGCAACTCAAAATGAACATGTGGTACACTGCAGACTGTGGCACTGACCTATAACGTAGGGCTCCAGAGCTTTGGGCACCAGGCTACGTGCCACCTTCAGATCCTCTGGAGAACACTTTCCCACCTCCAAACCACAGGCCATGCCCATACGCTTCAGCACCTCGATGTCATCGTGGATCTCAAACATGCTGTCAAAATTGAACAAATACTCGAACCTGCAGATGACAAAAGAGGAGAGAACAGGAGACATAAGAAAGGGTGAGTTGTCAATTTTTCTACCAAAAACCACAAGGGTTCCTAATATTACTTTAAGGTGGTTCATGGAGTTTTGACTGAAAGACAATCCTGGAGGGTGTGTTTAATAGAATAGTAAATACTAGAAATGCAATACACCAGATTTGTTCACATTGTAATTGTAATTCTGTGTAGGACAATTTTAAAGTTCAAGTCATACATGCAATTTGGAAACCTATACACCATGTTATAAGGAGCTGTGCAGTGCAGGATGGTGGCAATCATGTAACACAAGTGCCACAATATTGGTTCTTAGGTATGGATGGTGTGAGGTATAAAATACTCTGACAGCTATCACAAACTTCTGGTAGAGACCAAGAAATGTTATGGAGAAGGTAGGAGTACGAGACATTTTAAAAGGATGTGATCCGCCTCCTGTTGTCTTAGACTACTACGATATAGGGAGGTTAAATGATTAGTCCGGTTCACAAGTCCCTATCACTGCACTGTTCTTTTCCCGTTCATTTAAAGAACGTGAGCCCTGCAGGTAAACGAAAACGAAGACTAGCACAATCACATACTTGTCATTAGAGATGCTGCAGTCGATGACAGTTTTCTTGCTGGTGTTGACAATAATGAAGGGAAGGTGGATGATGGAGTTGGGAGGTGGTGGTCTGTTTGCCTGCTGCTCCGTCTGTCTGTTCCGCTGAACCAGGTTCTTAAAAGCTATTTGCTGTAAAGACCAAAGAAAGATGAATGCCTTGAAGCAGCTACGGGGGAGCTGTCGGATTACTTTGATAGCACATTAAACATGTCAATAACAAAAACGTCTGCTACGATCTTCAGCAACGCTTCTGGTGGATTTATACTCCTGCGGTCCAGCTGTAAATGTGTAAATGCAAAGCCACTGGTTTGTAGTTCAGCACAGAATTTCTCCCACTGATGTAGTACCACCACCGTAGCGCTAAATGGATGCTCAAGCTGTTTTGTACATTCAATGTGTACCCCGAGCAATCACATATATACTCAGCGGCCACTTTATTAGGTACACCTGTAAACTCTAAAGCAATCCAACACAACACCTCATCTATAAATTGTACTTTTACAAAGAAACTGTTGAGTTGTGATTTACAGTGTCAAGTTATTAATTAAACAACCGTAGTATTGAGATGAGATCTTTAGCGAGGCCATAGTTAAAGGTGACGTTATACTGGACTACACTGTCTTAACAGGCTACATATGACCCCCAGGAACCATGAAGTACAAGCACTCAGTTTGTTCGCACCTGCAATATGAGCTCCTGAAGCTGCGATTGTTTCTGCTTAATCCTCTCCAGCCGCCTTTGTCTCTCCACCTTCAGTTGAAACAGAGGAAGGGTGATCAAGAGTGATAACATAAGCAGAAGGCAAGACATCACTAACACAAGCTTTTGCGAGAACGGCCTTCACTGTGCGTTTGTACCTCTAGGTTTTGGCACTCTTGCGCTGAGTTGGTAGGAAGGCCAATCCATTTGATTTCTTTCTTCTCTTTAGAGATAATGTTCATGGCCATGAGCACATTAAGCGCATCGTACACACGCCGCCGAATGTTCTTCTGGTCGTACACATGCTACAATGGGACAAAAATGGATTCATAATATTAACAAAAATGTATACATTTTTAAAAGATCATCGGTTTGCATCATTCTGAGAAAATGTTGTACAGCTGCAGCGCTCACCGAGTCATTGGGTGACATGTGGTTGTCTGAAGAGCTAAATTCTGCGACCAGTTCATCTGCCACTTCATTGTAGGTGGTTACTCCTTTCTTCTGCACCTTCTCACACACTTTCATGGAGAAATGCCTCAAGCCCTTCCCGTTCTTTTCCCCCTTCTTACCACGTTTTCTGCCGACAGAACAGATCCCATATATCACTCAATTTTCACATCAAATTCGATGATTAATGTCAAATCTAAGTATTTCCTTTCTTTCTATGATATTATATCAGACTTTATTCATGCTAAAAACACTTGATTTAATCTCCACAGCTATCCACAATAAACTTGAGGACTTTTTGAGGACTTACCCTGATGACCAAGGAGAGGCGTCAGATGGCTGACTCTGAGTGAGGAACTGGGAACTGGGTGTATGTGGACTGTTTACCAAAATGGTATTGGATACTGTCGGTCTCTGGGGTGTTCCAATCACCTACAAAAAGGACCGAGCAAAAGCAAAACAGAAAATATTAAAAAGACATGTTCAGAATTGTTAAAACAGTCAGATTCCCATATATACACTGACGCAGGAAGTGCTTGCGTTAACTATTCCCCCTGTTCATACTGCCCAGTTAAAGATCCCCTTTTAATTAACACGGACAGCTGAGGCGTCAGATACACTTTGAAATACATTTAACAAGGACTGCCCACTCACTTACACAGAAAGCATGTTTGGAAGGTCTACTGGCCAGTATAAACAAACAAAAAAAACTGCATGTAATTAACCTCACTACAATCTACAATTATTGTTTAGTCCTTTCGATTTGCTTGGCTATTTGTTGTATAATGAAGGGTGGAGTTGAATGACCATTATTTTAGGAGGAACACATATTTAGTACTTTTGACATATTTATTGGCTAATCAATTATTGGTCATGAACATGGCTGCTGTCCAATGAAAGTAATTGCTTAAAATGTGCATCCCTAATGGTAATTTGACATAACTAGGAGATAGGTGATCTATTCCTTCACTGAGGTGATATCTAAGCTGATTTCCGTTATGTATACATTCCATGTATATAATGGGATGATGGGTGTAATCCTGCTGACTGTAGAGTTGCTAAGCTTAGGATCAACTGCCTCCACCTACCCTCCCCGGTCACCTCACAATGATAATGGAGGGGACTTACACAACAGTAAGACACAGCAGAGGAACCCAGCAAGCAAATCTATACACAAATGCATCTGTGGTGCACTGACATTTTAGAAAGCAGAACTTTTTATATGTATTGAGGTTCTAAACCCTCACATGGTTAAGAAAGCACAAAAGCCTGACATTAACAGTGTGGTAGTTGTGTGGTGCAACCACTCACCATGTGTGGCAGATGTTGCATGTGTGCAGCAATGTTCACATTGGATGGCCCGAGAGTTTTGGGTAGAAGCTGTTTGGCCACAGGGGCAGCTGTAGGCTGGACAGTTACTAAAGATAGGACACCTAATAGAAGACATGAGAAGACCGGTAATAAGTAGAGCTCTTGATTGATACTCCATTGCCCCCTGTTGTCTAACCACAAGCACATAGGCCTACACCTGAAAAAAAAAAAAAACATTGTTTCCTTTGTGGGACAGGCAATCAATTAAACTAGACCGTGTGTAATGCAAAAATCGCTGTATAAAGGTAATTACTAATAACATATACCTTTGCTAGGGCTCATATTCTGATCGATGAAAACCTTCAGCTCTCCGTTTGTTTCAATCAGACCAGCCTGTGAAGGACAAGGACTTAATACACTCCAAGAATCACAACATTGAAGATGCTACATGAGTTAAATTTATAAAAAATAAAAAGTGCAGAACAACAAACATGAGGTTATGGGAGATGTCTTAACTTAAACCAACTTAACGCACGTCTTTATTTAATACCAGCAACAGTGCATACGTGTCCCACAACCTCCACTGTTTTCCAGTTAAAAAACATGCATATAGTTACTTACATCTTTAGCCATGATCCCAAAGGACCGCAGGAGTTGAGCTTCAGGCTAAAAAGAAAATGTTCTCCTTATTCGTCACTATTCAGACCCCTGAAGACAGAAAAAGGACCAACTATTCAATGACAGTGGTAAACAAACATCACATTTGTCCATAATATTGCATGAGCCTAAATATATTTTACTCTGTTTTCGGTATGAAATTAAACTAAACTTATTTCTGAGGCCCATATGAACTGCTTGCTGCCAGCACACTGTACAAAGCTACATCACTAACGTTAGCTCGAGTTACCGGGTATTCTTACAAGACAAATTTGAAGGAAAATATGTACACTTTAGACCAATCTCAATTATGAACCTTTGAGGGGCATTTCTGAATACACCGTGTATGCAGAAAACAATATTTAGCCACCCCTTCTTGCTCAAAACTTTTACTACGCTAAGTGTGCACCAGGCCTACTTCAGGTACCGAGCACGTCCGGAGGAGAGGCATAGTCGAACTTCTGCTACAGGTCACGCCAACATGATAACTTTATCTACCCAGCGCAAAACTATTAATGTGACTAAAGTGATAACACCGTGTGGTTACAGATATTACTGCTGCATGCGCTAAAAATATAATTCATATAATACGGCAATAACAATGAAGAGTCTTTTGTTGAATGCAGCTAGCTAAGTGTTGCTGCTAACAGTTAGCGTTGGATTCAGCTTGCTGGCGTTAGCCAGCTAGTTAGCTTATGCATGTTTTGAAAGGATTCAAATAAAATTTAGCGATTATTGGTTCCGTGCTGCAGGTTCAAGACAAAGTTGAGTATGTGTAAACGTTTAAGAAACGTGTGTGCATTTCGCACGGTGAATTAGGTTAATATAGTGATTCTGTGCACTTACGAGTGCACTCCTGTTTCTTCGACGGCTGTTGTTGTTGGCATTTGAGAATGGAGGAAGAGGAGGTCTAAATCCCTACCAAACAGGAAACAAACTAAGCAATGTCGAAGTACTTTTCAATAATTGTATAGTTAATTCAGTGAACGAAATATTGTATTAGTGTTCAGTATTTAACTCTTGAGTTTATTTATTTCCTCAAGTTTGTTTTTTGCCTTTATTCATTAAGTAATGCCAGGAGGTGCCTGTTGGTCGAGTATTGAAGCTATATACAAAGTGGTCATTTCCAAGTGAAGAAAGACGAGCCACTAAACAGAAAGTTAACCATGAAATAGAAACAAAAAGTGTTTTATTCGGACTGTAAATCTAATAGACAAAACTCACACCCAAAATACTTCGCATTCAGAGATACCCGTTACTTACTTGATAATTAGATTATTGATGTTGAATTGTGGTTATAGACAACCATTGGTCTCTTATTGTAAGATGTCTAGGCTACATCAGTCAGCAATAAACATAACAATGTAAACAACCGAAATGAACTTGCATTCAGAAACCCTATTGTTTTATAATAATGTGTTTAGATACAAACCTAACTAACCTACCTATTTTGGTTAACATATCGGCCTTATGAGGACCAGTTTTTGCTAGATTACCGACTTTTACATTTAGAGCGTTTGTTTTTATGTTTCGGGACACGAAGGCTGTATTTGTTAGTAGACGAGCTGAGTAACGTTAACGTAACCAGATCGACCACAATCACTGTGAACGGTTACGTTAAATCAACCAACGCTATGTTAATGGCACCGTTGTTGTTTGCTAACTACGGTAACTTTAAGTTAGCAGCTTGTCAGAAGATTCATTAAAGTTAACGCACAGGGTCCAGTTAGCGATGCCTGCTGGTTATTTTAGCATCGTGCTAACTCGCCGTTACGGTTTAAACGCCGACCCAACCGGCGCTTTGTTAGCCAACTGGCGACACGCTAGCTAGTAGCTAGCGGTTGAGCTAATCCACAGCTGTCATCGACAACACTGCCAGACTTAGCTGCACTTTCACAATGGTTTGCGTCGTCGCGTGCAGCAGTATTTTTTTTAAAACACAACAACATGTAAAACAGATATCTAACATAAAGAACTTTCTTTCGTGGCAGCTGGGTAGCGAGCCACAAGTCGATAAATGCGGCTTACCGGCGAACTTCACAAGTTAGCAAATTGTTTGTTAGCCTTTTCTATCCACTCTCTGCTAGCCTTGCTACAGCAGCGTGTCTTACAATCTGATCTTGGCGGTGTCTCGCTTTAGCGGTTTCTGATTGGACAGCATCGATGAGACGAAAGCAAAGCAGTCAAAGTAGTTCATGCCCCCAACCTGCATCTCTTGGGATTGGTGGATACCAACGAGCTTCAACGATACATATACCGCCATCTACTGTACAGGAGTATGCGCATACATTTTACTTCTCATAAACCCAGTTTATAGCTGGGACTTTTTAAAGTTTTGCTTGCACGCAAAAATGTTTTAAGGACACGTTAAGATTTCACAGCCACGTGGACCACATATGGATTAAACATAAACGAGCTCTTGACCTCACTGAATAACCAATTCTGTAATGTTTGTATAGCTTAACAAAACTCCCAAACTCAGCTATGCAGTCAAAATAAAGCTTTAGGTACCTGAAGCAGAAACACACTTAATTTGTCTTTTCAAGAAGTAGTATTTCTACACAAGAATTATATCCCTACCAGTGTGGGGAAGGCTTTTTCAAAAATAATCAAAAATCTAATCCGTTTTGCTGCAAGGACAATGTTAAATCCTTTGAGAAATAATAACCAGCAACGCATATTAAATCATAAGTATTGTAATAATGAGAAATGTTGCTATTACGCCAGGCTTTTTTCTACCATGAGCTGACATTTGTCTCCTGTGATGTCTGCTGACACTCTCAGAACTGTATTGTATTGAAGGACTTCTTAACTGTCAAACTCTCAGATCGTCATGGAGCTGATAATTATCTCTTTATTAAAGGCAGGAGCATGTTAAATATACAACACACCTGCAGTCTACATGTGTCTTATTAGAATGATCAACATGCAACCCTGCAATAACTACTTTTATTCTACTTTATAGTGTTCAGTTTTTGTTGAAACTGGTGTTGAACGTAATGATAATTTTGTAGAATGTAATGTTCAACATTTTGTCCATTGTATTTAGATCAATGAGGGTAGACTAAATATTAGAAACCCCTCAGTATAAAAAGAAAATATTTAAACAGCCCCACAAACTCCTGAGTACAATCAGAGTAATGTCCATGAAAGTGATATGAATGATCACATGTGCTGCATTCTGTGAGGAACTAGCCTAAAGTGAGTGAACCAGGCTGCCATTCAGGCCTGTTTTTATTTTTTTACTGTACAACAAAAAAAAGTAAGGCTGACGTCCAGAGATACTCTATCAGCAGCAGTGCTGTGTGTTATTCACGCTTGTTGAAGGGTGTATTCGTTTTCACAAGAGATATAACTCAGCTGACCCTGAGTCACCACTACAGACAGTGATATTTTATTTTTCTTGTGATGTGAACACTTGCTGATGATTTTCTCACGTTGTATGATGACTCAAATTCCTCATTGTATCAAATATCACAAAACAGTGAAAACAAATACATTAAAGACACATCTTTGTATCACATCTAAGTATAATAATGTAAAATGTAAGAAGAAAGATAAATAAATACATCAGCTTTATTTATCCCGGGGAGAAATTCACGTGTCACAGCAGCATTACATGAACACGATACAAAGTACTAGAATAAAAGTATTAAGTATGCCCTTTTAAGCAAGTGTGCAAATTGCAGTGATGGGTGCAAAATGCTTATACAGTACCAGTCAAAAGTTTGGATCCACTTTCCCATTCAAGTGAATGGCAAACTTTTGAGTGGTACTGTAAGTAATAAATTAAAGGTTGTATCATGTCAGGTTGCTGGGCCCCCATTAATGCCCTGACCCTCATACTCTTTGTATTAAGGTGTACACCTGTTCTTTGCCTGAATACTGCCTGGTCCCAGACTTGCTGTGTGGTAATACGATTAAACACATTAATTTAGGAATATTAGCACAAAACTAAAACAATAAAGGTCTGAAAACTAGATTTTGCACAGGTACCCACTCCAAGCCACGGCCTCAAGATTAGGTAATAGAGTAGGACCCTTGTTCAGGCCTATCATGCTTCATATTGAGCATCTTCACAGAATGTTGCGTGTTAAATGAGCACAAACCAGCGGACACACAGGAAACCCGGAGCTGTGGGGGCACCTGGAAGACCCACTTTGCTTTAGTGTTTAGTTTTTTATCTGAGAGGGATTCATTTCCAGTTTATGATGACATCCAGCTCTTGTTCCTATGGAGTTTGAATGCAGTTATTATAATCAGAATGAGTAAATGAATCCAGTCTGTTAGGACGCTATGTGACACGCAGTGGAATCACTTCTTATTACAGATGCAATGTTTTATGGTGTTTGTCATGTTTTGGATTAGTGTGTGTGTGTGTGTGTGTGTGTGTGTGTGTGTGTGTGTGTGTGTGTGTGTTGGTAGTCAGAGAGAGCGTCTGTAGGAGTAGGAGGGGTGGGCTTCAGTTTTATTTTTAACAGTGTTGCTTGTAGTTTGGAGGAGTTTTCCTTCGGTATAATAAAGTCATGTAAAAATCTCACTTTCTTCCACACACACACACACATACACACGCACGCGGATTCATTTGAGCAAATAATTACAAATAAAGGCAAATAACAACAGAGCAGTCAGCGCTAACCTCATCTTTCCACTGAAACCTACAATAGCTGTTCGACTACTTCCGCGCAGGCGCACAATGAGCGACAGTCGGGCTACCAAACTGGTCAAACAGCGGGTGTGAAAATGGTAGGTAACCAAAATAAACACAAACCCAGGCATTGGATTTGGTGCCATTAAGGCTTATCTTCAAGACTATTGTCGTGTTATTAAAGTACATGCTGTGTCGCGTTTTGGTGAGCCTACAATGACAAGTTACTTGTGTTCGCTGCTAATACAGGGAAGGTCAGTTGATATTTTGAGAGCTGCTAGCTAGCTACACGTCCCTTTTTTGGCAGTCTGGCAACTTCGGCTGTGAGCAGGTCAACCGTTGGACCTCAAAGACAGACACACCCGGGGCCGTTTGAGTGAAATCCTGCCATATCCACAACCACACTGACAGCCCGTTCCCGTGATGCTACCCCCATTGATAACATCAGTGATACATTCTGGCTAATTTGGCTAACGTTAGCCAGTATAAGTTAGTAGCTGGTGGTGTGTAGACAATGCTAACCTAACGTTACCCATCTGCTCGCACAATAATCCGTGCTGTCTGAGCAAGCAGCCACGTTAGACTTCGTTGTGGTCGTTATGAACAGAAATCGGTAAACGGTAGGTGAAGTCATTAGCAGCTCGGTGAACTCACAGTTTCAGTCTCCGGTTTCAGGAAATGCTGCTCCACAGTGAAGTGCAAGTGCTCAGATACTGCAGCTGCTGTGAGGAGAGGGCACGAGTTGGGAGATATTTGAGGATAATGTCGATGGCGATTATTTTCATGATGAATTCATTTACTCACTTAATCATTTGGGGGTTTCACACAGTTTCACACATCCAAGGGCGACTTTCCTGTTGATTGTTTTGTCCAGTCAACACTCAAAAACCCAAAGATATGGATTTTACAATCAGAAAAGAATAAGAAAATGAACATATCCTCACATTTGAGCAACTGACAACTGGATTTTTTGCTTTAAAAAAAAAGAGACGATTAATTGATTATCAGAATTGTACATTAATTTCAGTTGATCAACTAATTGATGAATCAACTACGGAAATCACACATCGTCTGGAATGACAGTGACTTTAAAGCTAACTGTTTACAATTTAATAATACAATATTCTCAATTGTCTTGACTGGCTCTAGCTAAGCGAAATGTACACTCTCTTTTATGTTTTTATTCATAACTGATTTCTTACAATTCATATAAATCATTTATATTGATCAAATACAAGTGCACATTTCCATTACGCAAAATAGCTTCACAATCTCAGTATATAAAGGATTCTGACAATATTGTGTCATTAGGTTTTTTGTCTTTTCTTTTTTTAACATTGCAAAGTATTTCAGGCAGGGTGCTTGTGTTGCACTGCAGACATGTTGCACCTCCGGATCCCGGTGATGGCATCCCATTTCCCTACTCATGTTACATCTATGACTGTAGTTATCTGAGGGGCCCTCCTGGGTACAGCATGTGCTTTTAGAATCTACAACATCCCCCTTCAGAAAAGCCCATGTTGCTCTTGGACAGGACATAATTGCCGCCACCACCACCACAGCGTCTTGGCTCCCCACCTATAATGTGTGTTTGTCAGTGTGACAGACTAACCTTTTCTGAAATATGAGTGTTTCTGAGTGTCGCCAAGTCTTTTCTGTCCTCTTTACTGTTGCCTGAATGCCTGTTGATGCGTGTGTCTTGCTGTGTGTTTTTGTCTGTGTCTCACTCTGTGTTTGCGTGTTGTTGTCTGTACTCCCTAGTCTGATCACACCCATGTCTGACAGCCCCTGTCCTGTACTTACGCAGCATAAGCTGAAGTCTTCGCAGAGGGACAAGGTACGGCAGTTCATGTCCTTCACGCAGGCTGGGGAGAAGACAGCTGTGTACTGCCTCACGCAGAATGACTGGAAACTAGAAGTTGCCACCGACAACTACTTTCAGAATCCAGACCTCTACTGTAAAGAGTCCATGAAAACGTCAGTAGACCGAAAAAAGCTGGAGCAGCTCTACAGTCGCTACAAAGGTAAGTGGGACGACTTAAAGTCTGTGTTTTATGCTGTAACTTTACAGATTTACTAGGATAGAGTTGTTTTAAAAAGGCCGGGATTATTTAAAAGTTATAGACAGAACTTGTTTACAAAAAGTGACCAGGCCCAAAAGCGCTGAAAGCGATAATTAACATGCAGGCAGATACTCCCATTCATTTTCTATACATTTCTATTTGAGTAACGTTATGTGAAATGCCAACACCACAGAACCAGCAGTGGTTTAGGAAAAAGGTTGGTTCTGTTGCTGCAGAAACAGCAGCTTTGGTCCCCGGGTCCTCATTTGAGACTCCTTCATAACCCTTTTGGTGCGCGTTCAGCCATTTAAAACAATAGGTGTACTTCAAAATGCACACGTTAGACACTTTCAGTGCGTTTGGGCCTTCAGTGTAACAGTTTTTTCTCCCTCTCTTGATAGATCCCCAGGACGAGAATAAGATTGGTATCGATGGGATCCAGCAGTTTTGTGACGACCTCTCGCTGGATCCAGCCAGCATCACTGTGCTGGTCGTTGCGTGGAAGTTTCGCGCTGCCACTCAGTGCGAGTTCACCAAGAAGGAGTTTCTGGATGGAATGACGGAGCTGGGGTGAGTGTTGACATCAACAGCGTGTGACATGCTCCAAAGTGGGACATAAACACTGTACCCGAAGTATCTTCGCATGGTGGTTCTCTTAGAGTAGCTCCAGGGAGGGAAGGTTGTCTATATATAGACCCACTCAACCACAGCTTGAGTATTCTGTGTCTTCATGGAATGACTCAATGGGAGAGCTGCAGTGTTTTGACTTTTAAGGTTAATTTGTCAAAGTTAACTTAAGCCATTTGTCATCAACATCAAGACTGGCACATTACATCCGGTTTGGATGTCTGCGCGTTCAGTTAAAGTAGTTTTGTTTACTTATTGCTTTGTAATTGTCTGTTTTTCTAGGTGTGACAGTCCGGAAAAACTGAAGGCCCTTTTGCCAAGATTAGAGCAGGAGCTCAAAGATAGTGGGAAGTTCAAGGACTTCTACCAGTTCACCTTCAACTTTGCCAAAAATCCTGGACAGAAGGGTCTAGGTAAGAAGAGTGACAATAACAACAACAACAACAACTTTCTGAATGGCTTCACTGACTTACAAACTGTTGGAATTAAGTGTTTCTGCTTTTTGTCCGTGTGCAGACTTGGAGATGGCTGTAGCCTACTGGAACCTGGTTCTTTCAGGACGATTTAAGTTCCTTGATCTTTGGAATAGATTTCTTTTGGTGAGTCAAATAAATGAAATTATTAGGATGTACCTTTCAAATATGCCGGATTGGTGTCAGCGCAGACACTGACCTTATAAAGCAGATCAGGGATTGGCCATGACGTGACAGAGCAAAATAAAATTTCTTAGTCAATGGCAATTTAAGAATAGACACAAGAAACGACGCCAAGGACAGTCAGGTTAGGTTAGTAAGATTTAAATCTTGGAAAAAGAAAGGGCTGGGTATCAGCTGATATCAGGAATTTAGGGATTGGAATCAATATCCAGTGAGAAAAAGTTGGATTAGTACATGCCTAAGTTAGTACATGCCTAATGCATAAGTTACATTACACCTCGCTGATTAGCACAAACTCCAGTGTAACAAGCTTGTGTTTGGTTGGAAGAAAATCCTGCATACTCTTAGACCTCCAGAACTCATGGCGGCCCACTGGTCCATCAGTGATTTCCACTGTGGTGTTGTGAAGGCAAAAATGTCAACACGTTTATGTTCTAGGGAAAGAAAAATCTGAAAAGAAGATGTGTAAAACCATGTATAAACCAGTATGTTCACCAGGCCTTGTCCATTACAGGAGCACCACAAACGATCTATCCCAAAGGACACATGGAACCTATTGTTGGACTTTGGTAACATGATTGCAGATGACATGGCAAACTATGACGAGGAAGGTGAGACTCCTTCAGATATCATGTTGATCCATTTGCTTTCGAGGTAATTCTGTGAATATGGGATTTTGTATTTACACTAATGATTTCTTGGTGTTTCTTCCTCAGGAGCGTGGCCCGTTCTAATAGATGATTTTGTGGAATTTGCTCGACCAATTGTAACAGGATCAAAACGTAAAACTCTCTAAATCCAATCCCAACTCTGGAAAGCCAGAATGTTGTTTCTTTTACAGTGACTTCATAGTTTTTTTTAAGACTTGTACAAAAAAAAAGTGAAAATTGTTGACTTCAGAGAGAAAACAGAAGCACTTGAAACTGTCAGGAAACCACCTTTCAGGGAGCTGAGTAAAAACTACGAGAACCACTGGCCACATTTCTGTCCTCATGAGACTGAGGCGTCGTATGGACACCGCCAGATTCACCTCTGCCTCTCCTGTTGGATTCTCCGTATCCTGGACGTCCCTCTGCTCTGCTCCAGGAGGAGCACTACCTGTCAGGCCACAGCCCTGTAGGTGGGGGTGGACACAGCACTGAGCGGAGGTTGACTGGCTGTGTGTACTCTAAAGGGACTGGAGAGGAGAAAACTGTGTGTTTTTAAGATTCTTCCTAGTCAGCTTTGTTTGGTAATATGAAGCTCCAAGTGGCTGTGCAACGTTCCCATGTCTTACTCTAACTTTGGGACAGAGTGCTCACTACACCAGCACCAACAGAACTGTTGCAGTTTTTACTGTACATACTGTATCTATTGGGACAGTTTACAAAGAGAGCTATATGAAGAATAATATAAATATGTTCAATTTATAAATGCAAAAGAAGATTCTTTTATGTACAGTAAATGCTAAGATCTCTAACGGGATGCCTCAATATCGTGGATGATATGCTGTTGGTTTAATTGTTAGGTGGATCTGTCAAGTCATGGAGTTGTAAGCTTCTCATTGAAAGCATGTTTGACACATTTTACGTCCCCTTGGGCTGGTTTCACAAACACATTTTCACTAAAGTAAAGGCAGTGCTTTAATTTAGATAACTGATAATTGGTTTGTGGTATTCAATTGTCAGGTTAGTCTCAGCTGAGTCTTGAATCCTAAATGTAATGTAGTGAGTCTTGCACCATTTTGCTTTCAAAAGATAATTTATTTCTAACTGTTGAGGAAAGAGTTTAGTTTTTTTTATCAGGTGATCCCTCTGAGACATTAACGATGCTAAAGTGACTATTCAGCAGCACCTTGAGTAAAGGTTAAAGTTAAGAAACGACAGGCCCTTAGGATTGCATGGCACATATCTGTATGTTATGGCAGTGCGAAGCCCTTAGCTCAGAAGCCAGGACACTGAAGAGGGCAACAGCAGGACGACAAAGTAAGCCTTAAGAATAAATATCTGTCTGGTCAATATTTATGTTTCAGTTCCAGCCCATCTGTCCAGTGTTACTGAAGGTAGTGAAAATTAGAATATATTGTTGATACATCATGTAAGTAGCCTAAGTATATTGTTCATTTAAGAAAGATGAATAAAGCATGAGTTTTTCCATAATCATACATTTAAATAGTTATTTTGTTGCTGCTGAGTTACATGATGGTGTATGACACATGCAGAGTGTTTCATAAAGCAGAATAACGATTGCCAGGATATGAAAAAGATTAATGACCATACTGATACTGAATGTGTTAGTTTTAATATTACATTTTTCACATTATTCCTGTTGTTGATTGTTAATAAATACATTTTAATTTACAGCAGTTAGCAATGATTAATTTGGCCAAACAAACACAGATCCTGAATTAGTTACGCGTTCATTATGTCATCATGTTTTTATTATTTCCCCCGTTTGGGACTTTACAATGTAACATCAGAGGTACAGTATCAGAGGATGATGATCGCTAGGTTCGTATCTTTTCAAGTTGTTCAGAAGGACTGGATTTTGCCCATCACTAACACTGAAAGCACATCAGGAAGGGATCTTCAGTACGAGCAGGAGGAATTATTACAACAACAAGAAAAACCTGTTTCAATGTACACAGACAGGCATGAAAACGTGAAAATCAAATTAACTTAGTGGAAGTTAAACATTTCTTAGGGACGTCGCGTTGCAGTGGTGGAATTTGGACTTGAGTCTAGTGAGTCTTCAGCCCTGGGGAGGAAATAATATTTTACTGTCTACAGGAGGTTAGGAAACCTTGATTTGATAAAATGGTGAAATGACTGCAGTCAGTACTAAAACCATTATCATTATCATGGACAGTAAATATACAGAGGAACATACAAACATACATCAGTATCTTCCTCCAATTGTTGTGTATGCAAATAAAGCCTTAACCTGTGGATGTCACCTGGGTGTTACTTGAAGTAGCCCCTCCTCTCACTGACTACTGTAAGGTGAGACATTTAAAATTCAGACCGCTTTGTTATTTACCTTGACAGCAGCCAGTACTTTTCCAAGTAATACAAATGAAATAACCTCCTTGGTGCATCGGCGTTGTTTTTAGCCTCGGTTGACTACCGTACCTGCAGCACATGACACACGATGGAAAAGGAAACGAAGGGAAATGCTCCTCAACCTCTTACATGCAAAAATGGCAGTGACAGGTGAGCTTTATGTTGATGTGGTGTTCACTCCGGCTGGATGTTTTGTCTTTCTTTTACTTATGGTTGTTACATGAATATTCTTTTTTGCCATTTATCAGCTTCTTTACTCCATCAACTCATTGTATTAGTGCTTCAAAAAATAAACGTGTAAAGATGCTTTTAGAAGCCAAGTACCAAGCTCAGTAAGATAACATAGCTAAGAGTTGTTTAGTGGAAAATATATTACGTTATCTGAGGTTATTTTTGAGTTTGAATGTTGTTCCTTGCTCCTAATTCCACTTGGAAGTAATTTAAAACTGACTAATCATCCAGCTGGGGCATTTGATCTCCCGGCTACAGAAACCCTACCCAGTGGAGGTTGTTGTAGTGTCTGTCATCAGGGAAAAGGAGAGAGAAAGAAGGGTGGGGAGGAAAGGTGACCCAGTTGTCAGTCCTATCTCCACAGTTGTGCTTTGTGTATTGCCATTCATTTGTACTTGCTACTGGACTGTGTGGATGTGTCCCAGCAGGATTGACCCCTATGGCTTTGAGAGACGTCACGATTTTGAATCCTACAAGGAGATGATGGATGAGTATGTAGCTGTACTCAACAGAAGGTCCATGAGATGGTCCAAGCTCCTCCAAGAGAAGCCACAAGTGGAGAAGAACTTGACAGGTGAAAGTAAAGAAAATAAATAATCAAACACTGTTTCGATGCCCTCTGGTGCTCTGTGGTTATGTGACGTCATTATAAAATCTGTTTTGGAAGTGAAAAGGTACGTGCGTAAGGGTGTGCCTAATGAGCACCGCGCCAGGATTTGGATGGCAGCCAGTGGTGCACAGGAACGACTGCAGAGCAACCTGGGCTATTACCAGTCTCTGCTGGCCGTGGATCATGACACCAATCTGAAGGAAACCATTCGTACAGGTGCGACAGCTGGCCTTTTCCACAGCAGACATTTTGACATGTCGCAGGAGGAGAAGCACAGGTGTAAATAATCAAATAAATGATGGCAGAATTCCAGTTTTCTGCTTCAGCTTCAGGGTCCTGGTATTGTGCACGATGCCTCACTGTCACACTGTCACAAACCCACCGTTAATATTGTCAGTAACACCTGTGCTTGTCCTATTATGACAAGTCAAAATGTCTGCTGTGAAAAAGATTTCCCTCCGACAATCCACTCTTCCTGTGCATTAAAAACATCCAAAGCTCAACTTGTATCAACACACAGCTCCATGTCACAGTACAATTCTTGTCGTGTTTTATGGCAGACATGCATAGGACCTTTCCTGACAACGTCCTCTTCCAGAGCAAAGCCGAACCGAGCCTGCAGAGGGCTCTGTACAATGTGCTGCTGGCCTACGGACACCATAATGAGGCAGTGGGGTACTGTCAGGTGAAGAAAACACATGCACAAATGAGAGTTGACTCTCCTCTCACTTAACATAATGTCTGTTTAATGGACTGGCCAGTTCCTTTTTCATTTAGATGCACGTGTGGCCCAAATGTAGCTTTCATAACATTCTGTGCAATGTTCATTAATCCCTGTTAGCTTCCTGTAATGCAAAATTAATTTTGGCGTACACTGAAGTCACACAGCTTTTGGTTAGATGTAATCAGAGAACTCTATGAACCAAATAAGGTTCACTTATCATAAAAAGAAATCAGACCAGAAATGCAATTGAGTTATCACAACTAATTTAAGAACATACTGGTGACAAAATCACATCCTCAACTAAGCTTTTGGAGATATGTTGTTGCTGTGGATATCTCCTGCATAAATTCTGCCACATATTTGACTGCATGTGTCTCACACAGTTAGATTATTGCTGTCTGTGTTTATTCTAGGGCATGAACTTCATTGCAGGCTACCTCATCATCATCACCAAAGATGAAGAGAAGTCCTTCTGGCTCATGGATGCACTGCTGGGCAGGATGCTCCCAGGTAGTTTTTTTTTTTTTTTTTTTTTAAATGCTCACAAACTAAATTAAGGAACCCCACAGGTGTTGTCAATGATTCTGTCTGATTAGAGGTCAGCTCTAATGGCTATGGCAGTAATTACGTAAGGTCGATCTACCAAGAAAAATGGTAACAGGAATGTGAAGGAGATGTCAATCAAGCTCAGACTGTACACATCCACCATGTCCTCAAAAGTGTAATCAAATAAAGTAAGTGAAACCAAGGTGATGCAGGGCCTTTAAACAATCAGATTTTATTTGTATAGCACAACGCAAAGCGTAAGCTATGGCAACAGCATACTGAAGGAGTACAGACCCTTAAACCTGTATGGACTTTTGAACAAATCTGAGAGCAGTGCATGACAGTAATTTAGCCTATTGCAACAAAGGTCTTCTTGTTTTAAGGGGAAGAGAGCCAAGATATTATATTTAGGAAAAAAAGACAAACTGCTGTTTCAGATATTTTGTATTTTATAATATCACTCACATTTTGTGGCCTGTGATGTAACAATTTTATTCTTTGAACCAATAACTGCCTGTGTTTTATCATGGCCCAGATGGAGCACATTTGGGTTCATTGATGTCAGAAAATAGATGTTTACGGTAATTAAGGCTAAAAGGCAGCTAAAATATATGTAATATTGACTATATAGCATTGTGCATCATCAGCATAGCAATACACATTTATTTTAAGGTAAGTAAGGCAGATATAATACTATGATAATATAGAAATGTGCATCATCTGAAATTATTATTGCTCATGAAATCCCCTGGCCATAATACAAAAGATATAAAAGAGTAAAGGACCCAGGTTGGAACCGTGTGGGATCCTACATGGAAAATTAATTCTGGACAAACACAACAATCTGAAACATTTAGATTTGATTGAAAGGCCGACCAACAAGTATCACTACTGCACTCAGACAAACAAATGCAAACTTATCTAATGTGGGAATATTGTAGACTACTACAGCCCAGATATGTTGGGCCTGAAGACTGACCAGGAGGTTCTTGGGGAGCTGGTGAAGGCTAAAGCTCCTGCAATAGGACAGCTCATGGCCCAGTATCCTGGCATATGGACTCTGGTGGTGTCCCGCTGGTTCATCTGCCTCTACATTGACATACTCCCAATTGAGGCGAGTAAAAGTTGGGGTTTAATTCTAGAGACAAATGAGGAATTCATGGTGCTAATGCACATCATTTCACAGACATCTCTGTTGTTTCTTGTACTTGCAGACAGTTCTGCGGGTCTGGGATTGTCTTTTCTACGAGGGCTCCAAGGTTCTTTTCCGTGTTGCTCTGACTCTCATCATTCACCACCAGCCGGAGATCCTGAGAGCTCGCTCTTTGATGGATGTGTGCGAGTGCTTCAAACAAATCACCTGTGGAGCTTTCACTCTGGACTGCCACACCTTCATGCAGGTGCGGTGAAAAACGGCAGTCAAAGACGCAAATAAGGAAGGACTGACTGTTGTTACATGGGCTAGTTTCTTCCTTTATTATGTAATCAATCCGATTCTCTGCTTAGAACAGTTTGAATAACAACACCAGCTCTCCACCACTGGCAAACTTTTCCAAATTAAAAATTATTGATTTATTCAGCTGAATACTTTGTAATTTATTAATCATTTGGTCTATAGAATTGACAAAAATACTGTAAAATGAGGATCAAAAGTTCCTGGAGCCCACATGACATCTTTAAAATGTCTTGTTTTGGCTATACAGCAGGGCTAAACCCAAATATATACATTTTACTATCACATGAGACAAAGAAAAGATGGAATCCACATTTGATCATCCTTTTTCTTTGGATTATGGATTTAGCCCCCCTCTGGAATAGCCAGAGCCAGTGTTTTCCATTATTATGGATGTTGTGTTTACATGAAGCATCTGAGGGAAATTACAAGCTCTGTGTGTTCAAGATTCAATCTTGAACCTTAATCAATTTGCTGACATTCTCTCAATCTGTTTTTTTTTTACAGAAAATCTTTACAGAACCTGGGAGTCTCTCTATGGCAACTATTGACAAACTGAGAGAGAAATGCAGACAAAGAATACTGGAGGAAGAATCTGGGCCGCCATAAAGCTGTGGATCCACCATTTCCCCCCCTTTGACTGGATTTCTACAACTAACTGCTCTCATTCAGTAAATGAAAGCAACACTGTACTATCAGGAACAATTATTACTAAATGGACTTACTGGTGGCTTTTTGGTCTAGTTTTGGTAAGTTGCTCAGGCCCAGTAGATTGGATGTGCTGAAGCTGCTCAACTGATGTTTATGAACTTGGTCTTCTGCTTTGGGTCCCATGTTCTGCTGAATATTTCTGCTGCTATAGATGTTTCAAGACCATCACACACGAATCTGTCATGTTTTTAAATACTTGCACTTTAGTTTGATTACTTTGCTAAAGTAGTTTGGGAGTGATACAATTAGTATCTTATGGGAAAGACTCACACTTACAACCCAGACTGAAAGAAAATAAAACCCATCATATTGGGTCTATTTTCAGTCATTTGCACCCTTTTTAGTCAAATTATATCTCGCTGTGAGCATTCTGTTTCTTATTTTAGTAGTTTTGTATGTCTTTAGTCATCTCAGTAATCATCTTCTGACTCTGAAAGAGGGGAAGTCACAGGCAGGCCCTACATGGACTTGTGTAAAATATACTAATTTTATTCAAATAATATAGTGAACATGCTTCTTGTAACAGGCCCGACGCCTGAGGACTGTTAACAACATGATTGCCAAACGCCTTTGGACAACATTCCCGCACCCTGCATTTACTGACAGACCAACCTTTTGAAAAGAAAAACAATAATGAGCAAGTCACTTTATTTGAGCAGTTTCTCTGGTAATACTTGTAGTAATAAAACACTCACGTTCAGAGCCCTGCCCTGAATTAACTACTCACATTTATTCAGATTCTTTACACAATAAGTGTAATTTATACTTTGATAGACGAAGAAATGTATATTTAGAACATGATGCTTTTACAATATTTAATACCACAATTATTCTCAAATACTGTATGTACCTATACTTCCCAATACAAACGAAACCAACCAGGAACAGGTTTGACAGCTGATGAGCTGCATGAATGCAAAACAAAGTCAAACAACCTCGTTCATTCACTTTTATTGACCTCTCCTTTACAAAACAGTTCAAACAAATGCATTAAACCCTTATTAAATCATTACATGGAATTTTAGATGGTGGAGGAAAGAAAACAAAACAATTATCTTTACTTCCTCCAACTACATCAAAAAATGCATATTTATGGTAGTAACAGTACATGAAGGCTACGTGAGACATTGAGAAAATGTCCCAGACATGGCAGCACACAGTGTGAGTGAGTGAGTGAGTGAGTACCTCTGTGGCATTGGCTTTATTTCAATCCGATCTATGTTACAGCTGGGAAGGCACTGATTAATGAACAATGATGAGCATTTTGGCCACTTAAATCATTACATGGGGCTGTTTCTCAGAGCTTTAGTGCAACTTCTTTCTCTTCAGCAAACAAAATCCTAATACCCATGTTTAGGGAATGAAAACAAACAAACAAACAAAACCACCCAGTGGACTATAACAGTTAAACATTTTGACGTTCTGACAGTGATGCCCTGAGCTTTTCTTCATCCAACAGTTCTGTTTTTTAAAGATTGTTAGCAACTCCTGTGTGCGCGCATGCATATTGTAACAGCAAAATCCCAAAGAGTGGCAACTATTAGTTAAAGGAAGAGTTAGACATTTTGGGAAATTCCCGTTCTTGCCTAGATTTACATAAGATTGATACCACTCGCACGACTGTACGTATGAAATACGCTGGTAGGCTGTTTGTTTTATCTTTGGATAGAGCCAGGCTAGTTGTTTCCCTCCAGTTTCCAGTGTTTGTGCTAAGCTAACTTCATATTTTGCAAATATGAGTGGTATCTTCTCATCAAATTTTGCAAGAAAACAAAAGCACATTTCCAAAAATGTCAAACTATTCCTTAAAATGGAACGGGGGAAAAAAGTATATCTTACAAAGCTTACAACTGTAACAAGACTCCATACAAAATGTGTTACCTTCAAGAGGGAAAGAAGGACATATCACCAATCCCAGTGGACAAAATAAATCCTTAAATGCAGATTTTACTAACTTCCAGGATTATGTTACTGGGTTTTTAGTGTGTTCCCTAAAATCTGCATATTTAGGCTAAATGTAGAGTTGTGATAAAAAAATGTCAGAGCTTTACTGTCTGAAGTGGATTAAGTTAAACAGCCAGAAATATTCCCTTAATAATAACAAACCTCATTTAAAAAATAAAAAAAAAGGCAAGATCACTTAAAAATGGTTACCCAAAAACAAGTTTAGCAATTCCCTCAAATTCCAGATTCCCTCAAAATCCCTTTCACAGAAATGATAAATAGTACAATACAATATGAGGACTCTCGTGGACCCCATGATCAACAGCCACCCCCTGCTTTTACTTGGTACCAGTAAAGAGTTTTTCCTTCATCTCATTACAATCTCCAAACAAAGTCCCCCCCTTTTTTTTTTTTATGACAGAGTGGGTCAGTTCAGAAAGAACATATCAACCTCCACAAAGTGATAATGACTAGTGTTACTAATGAGGGCAAAGAACAGCACACACAGGGGACAGGGAGATAAAGGATGGATGGATAGATGGATGGATGGATGGATGGATGGATGGAGGGGGAACAGGGTGGCGTGTTAAGTCTCATAAAAGAGTGGTTAATCTCAAGGGTGGGGCTAGCGCGCTCGGGCCTCTGGGAACGCGAGAGTGACCTCAGATGGTCTGGTAGCCGGCGTGACTCCTCTTCCTGCCAATGAGGTACGCCAAGAGCACGATGACGACAAGACCTGCTAAAGCTGCTCCGACGACGATGGGGATCAACATGTCGTCTTCATCCAACTGGCATTTCTCCGCTGAGAGAAAAAAACTAATTAGAGCAAGAAAGCAGCAGATTTGTTTCATCGCACTCTACCAGGCAGAAACGTTTACCTGCTCCAAACTTATCTCCGCTGAGACCGAAGGGCTGCACCTGCACCTGGAAGGTGTTGATGGACAAATCCTGGGCCACGTTCAGAGTTTGTTCCTCACGGCACATGTATGAGTAGCCCAGGGTGCCCCGCAGGTAGTCCAGGCTGCTGTTACGGGCAGAGAAGGGCTCTATAACAGAGGACAGAACGAGGATTATGATTACTGAGGACAGGAGGTGTCCTGTGAAACAAAAAGCTATAGAGACGTGACGTAAAGTGAGAAATGTGAAGAGGGAAAACCGATTTAAATGAAAGGATACGATGACGGCAGAGAGGATTAAAGAAAGAGTTCACCTGGAGATTTTTTTTTCTTGCATAGAGAATTTTAAAGGCGGTTGCTTTATTAAAGACCTGATGATCTCAACAGTAATGCCACCCAATAAAAAAAAAAAGGGAGCAAAAGCCAAATGACTACATGTGGAGCAATTATAAATGAAGCAAGTCAATACTGCAGTCAATTAAAAAATGCTGTAAATTTGTCATGTGTTAGACTACTTTTTAGCTTTTTCCAGATATTTTAACTGCATCTTACGGTCTTCATTAGTGTATGGCTTGCTCAGTCAACTCCAATGGTCAGCTAGTTAAGACTATTTGATCAAAATACCCATTTACAGGGCATTCCAGCAGCTCGGCGGGTAAGAAGCTGAACATGAACCACAACATCCCCAGTTGGAGTCTGTCCGGGGACTTCTGTTGCATCCTGTCATCCCTTTCCCTCATTTTGAACCGACCCTGATTATACTACAAAGAGTGATGAGGATCACAGGAGCGGTTGGCCTCATGCTTAAGTAGCTAGCATGAATACTGAGAGCTAAAGTGCACTCACCTTTCATGTCTGGCCAGGCTGCTGACAGAGACACTTCACTCAGGTGGTACTTATTGGATGTAGTATTCTGGAGAAAAACAGCACATAACTCAGTAACGCTGCAGTAAAGCAAGTTTACCTCGAGCTCTCGCTGCCATCTAGTGGCCGTTTCAGGAAGCTCAAGGTGAAAATAAAACCAAGATGATAAATGGTTCAACTATGCACGTTGTAGTATTAGATACTGCAACTTACCAGGGTGAAGACAAAGGTGAGGTTGGTCTTCTCTGCATCCATTGTGAGCTGCAGGGAGGCGCTGTCTGAGTCACATAATCCAGATCTCTCTGTCACATTGGGCTGAAGGTTCACAACTTCCTGCACCGTCTGTAAATGAACGATGAGACGCTTAAAATCTGCTCAAACCCGTCAATGTGTAGATATCTTTTAGCTACAAACGGTATTCAGGCAACTGTTGAGTATTTGTATTCAAGCACACCTTATTCTGGGAGACAGAGTTGAAGGTGATGTTGAACTGGAGACCCATGGATGCCAGTAAACAGGCAGTGCCATTGCTGTTGACCTGGTAGCTTCCTCTTTCAGGTCTGCCGAGGTCTTTGTGCGGCGCAGCAGTGGTTTGGGCCGCTGTGGGTGGGGTAACAGTAGCAAACCCCTGGTGCAGGACGGCAGCTGTAAGAGGTATTCAGTTATGAGTGTAAATAAAGGGTCCCTGCAGGGTTCACAAAGTTCAATTTAAGACCTTTTTAATATCACAGACTGAAATGCAATACCCGACTCACGAGCATTTCTCCCAATCACCATTTTAATTTCATGGTGCCTTTTCAAACTGTCTATCAAGACAAACTGTATAATTGGCGGTTCTTTCTGTCTTGGTGAGCTAATGGCTCTGCCTGAACGCCTTAAAATGCACTTTCTGTACTAAATTCAGGGAAGGTGAGTGCTGTTTTATTCAATTCCTAAAATGTCTTTATCAGCTAGACTTTTTTTGCACCTCCTAAGCTTTATCCAAATAAAGTCACAATGCTTCAGGTTATTCCTACCGGCATGGGGGGGGGGGGGGGGGTCATCATGCTGCATCTCAAAAGATGGTTTCATGTTTGATTAACTCACTGTGAAATGTGCACCTGTAGCCAAAGAGGCATCACGAGGGTGAGACTTAAGCACATTTTTAAATGGTTCAAAGTGGTTTTAACAACCACAAATAACAGTTTCAGGCCCTAAAACTGTGATATCCTCCATTATTTCACAACCAAAGGCCAAAAAAGTTAAAATGTGTATGGATGTGTGAATTAGATCTTTGCTTTGTTGTTTCCTCTCCCTTTAATCATCTCAAGATCCCTCCGTTTTATCTTGAGACCCTTTGAAGCGATCTCGACCCCTAGGTTGGGACAAAACCGACTAACTGTAAATGAGGGAGGAGAATGAGTAGATTTCAATCATGTTTAACAATGTAAATAAACTTGTGAATTTTAAAACTGTATCAGACACAAATTACTATTCAAAATATTCAAGTATAAATACCTCACAAGTGTATTTAAGTACACGTATACACATATTAGGCTACTTTCCACCACTATTAATAACACTCCTCCGTTTTGATTATGGATTATTAAAGACATTGACTGAAATATCATACTTATTTTCTCTGCTCACTTTTAGTTACTGGTAGGAAAAGGGTCAGGTGATGAAGGAGTTAAGTGACAAACAGATTCACCCTCTGCTGAAAACCTTTGATCCATGACTGATTGAACAGCTGCAGACTGCACTGAGAATGACGCTGATTGAGACGTGAACTCAGCATTATCATAGCTGAACTATCCAAACGGCATTTATAAGTTAAAACACAAATTCTGCCACAGAAATCCAAGTTGGCTAAAACTAACTGATCGCTACAGGACCCACCATTTCATTGCAGCCATTACATTCCTTAGAAAACATAGCATTAGCTAAATATGTGTAAACGCTGTCTCTTTACTAGCCTAGTTGCAGGTTATCTGCGACCTTCGGAGTTATTGTTCTCCTCGCTTAGTAAACGCAATTCATGTCATATAAACCGAACTGATACTTACCTAAAATCAACTGTAACGTTACTCCCAGGCACCATGACTGGACACCGCCGAAATGCATGTTTCTGCAGTTTCTCTCTGGCTGCTTCAGCTCTTGTCAGGGCGAAATCACAGCAACACAACAGACAGCAGGACGCAGCTAGTTTGCTAGCAATGTTAGCGGATGTTGTGCTAGCTAGGCTAACGGTAGCGTAACAACAACAGAAAGAGAAAACAATAGTCAAAGACGAAGCGCTGTTTTTGGCAACGAGCACAAACTAGCTACGAAGTTGAACTTTTTTTTAATTGTATAAGTTGGCCGTGAGGTTAATTTTGCTCGCCTTTAACACTTTATCACCGCCGCGGCGCCACCGTACAGATGACGTCAGGATCACATGACGGTTGCTTTAAGAAACACCCAGAAGGTCACGTGGTGAACTGCAGCCTGAAATAACTTCGGAGAAGATTTGAAGAATAAATTCACCTTTTTATCAAATTTTCTCTAATATAACACTGACATGCTCTTATGTATCCATATCCATAATATACCCCATGCTGTTTATTCTGTATATAATGCCTCATTCTTGCCACTACTTGTACTTATAACTGCACTGTATATCTTTGTTGTTCAAGCTGTGTGTATTTGCTTATACTGTCACTACTGTTTATACTGTGCATGTATAAGATTAACATTGAGAGCAAAGTACACACTTGTGTTTATACTACATTGGGTGTCTGGAACTGTTAACACATGTTTGTTAAGACATATAGTCCACACACATACACATACATTTGGGAACCCAGAAGACATGGGCAGGTATATTTAGATAAATGTGTGCTAAATTTGCGCTTAATTCTCATCATTTCCCAAAAGGCTAAGTAAGGATGATACCTAGAACAAACAGTGGTGGAAAATCCCTAAGTCATATTTACTCAAGTACTGTATTTAAGTACAATTTTGAAGTACTTGCACTTTGCTTGAGTATTTTCATGTTAAGCCACACATCTAATCCTCTGCATTTAACTGACAGATATACAGCATTTCTTTTGTTACTTTGCAGATTAAGGCGTACGTTATGGCAAGGGATATAAGATAACATAGAAATGTAATTTGAAATGTTTTATATCCAAACATCAGTTAGTTTCAACAGAAACTGCTTAATTTGTTCAACAGGCCCAACGTGGGCGTCTAATTAAGGGTCCGTGAGGTCAGAAGTCCGTCAACATTTTACACACCAGTGTCAAAATGAAGTCTCCTCTCTGTGCAACTTAACCCGGCGTCTTTTTTTTCCTGCCTGCTGGTTCAATAGCTTCCTTAAGTGTCACAGATCAGTGTGATTATGCAACTTGAGACTAACACGACACACTGGAAAGATGCAGAGGTCTCATGTCTGTAACCTCTTCCTCTACACAGACACACATTAACATTTAGGTTTCATAGGGACAGCCTATCGCTTGACCTTTAACCGGGCTTTAACCGGCTACAAATGTCAGATCAATCTTTCTGCAGCCTGCTGATGGACTGTTCTCACTTTGTACCTCATAATCTGTACAATCCACATGACAACCCGCAGTTTATAGTGCCACACATTTATACATTTTGCCACAACTTTAGATACAAGCCAGTGACAAAGGCTGCATTTTTAAAGTTTGTTCATCTCTGCAAGTTTCTCGGAAAAGGCTGTTTAGCTGATTTCTGCTACATATCTATCTATAAAAGATCATGAGTTGTAAAGAACCAAAATTCACCTTAAATCAGATTATGTATGCATTCCATAAATACACATATTACTCTTATAGTTTAAATATTTATAATATAACATAGTTTCAGGAGAGTCTAGCAATATACACAATTGGGGAAACACTTAATTTGAACCCCTTCTCCTTATAAGCTTATATGCATAAATTGTTTATAACACACTATAATGAAATTTTAAGCAGTTATAAGGACATTAATTATGTGTGTTTATTATTGTATTT
>JAVQJD010014990.1:0-10190 GCA_036023655.1 Nannoperca australis
CCACGTAGCTAGCTTCGACTGCTGCATCACTCTCTTTGTTTCTTTCTTTCTTGAAAAAATCTTGTTGCCTCAGTAGACATGTTTTATGTCCTCTCGCTCATCTCCCTGGTATTTTGCATACTCCTCAGCATGTCTCGGTAAATAATGACGTCTAATGTTGTACTCCTTGTGCACCGCAAATTTCTCAGTGCATATAAGTCGGAATGCCCCTGTGCTCAACAAAACAATATTCCGTCTCCCACTTATCCTAAAAATTGTCTGTGCTCATCGCCAACTTTTCTCTTCACAGCAGGTTTTGAGAAAGACATGACTGGGGCTGGGTGACAAAAGAAACGTACATAGAGAGATTTAGAAACCAACGTAATAAACGACGCAACAGTTCACCGACGTTGCTAATTTCCGTTGCTTGGCAACGACTCACACACGTGCGTATGAAAAAATGCGCAGGCCGCACTAACCCTAAACTTTGCTGTCAAGTAGGGGGCCGCAAAATATCGTCATGCGGGCCGCGAGTTTGAGACCCCTGCTCTAGAAGTTTTATCTAGACAAAGGTCTTGTACAGCTGAGACCATTGAGCTTTATGGCATTTTTTTATGGCAGTTTTACACTGGCCTGTTTTTTCTGGAAACATAACTTTAGAATTAACCTCTGTAAAACCAAAGCAGCAGCATGTGGTTGGTCAATTTGAATGTCAATTAAAGATTTTGTATTTTAGTTTGATTGTAATTGTAATTGTGCACGTGATAGATTTATTCTGAGCTATTCCATTTTGTGCATTTGACAACGGAATGCAGTGTCAGGTCGCACGTGGTGGGTGTCTCATGTCAACTGAATCTGTTGATGTTTGGATTAAGGATGAAGCTTTTAAGAGCTTGCGGAGCGTTAGCCCGAGGGTGCACCACTTCACCTGACTCAGAATCTCACAGAGCCCTCAGTTAAACTGATAGCACGGCCTGCAGCAACACTCAACTCTGCATGAAGATAAAACGTTTTCAGCGCTACCTTATCATACCTCAGAAAAAGATGAAGTCTACTAACCAGTGTGGAAAATGCAATAATTGTAAATGCTAACAGCAAAAATCAGTTCCTAAAGACTGTGGAAAGGTGTACACGATGATCTTGCAAAACATCATTAACCCTTTTTCTTTGTTTTTCTTTTTGGTTTATCATCTTAAATCCTCAGTTGTTTCCCCGCACACACTCACACGTCATCCTCCACTTTCTGCACGCGAGGCGGACTGACCTTGATGTCTCAGGCTCTCACTATTGCAGAAGGTCAGGCTGGGAGTGTGTATGTGTTCTATGTGTGTTTCAATTCAAGAAAAAAATTCAGACTGCACACAAATCGAATCACATCTTTGATTCATTGAGTGGATTCAGCCCTGATTGGCTCCTAAATAAAAATCAGTTTTTAATTGTTCAGGTACACAGGCAAGTATTTGAACAATGTCATTTCTGTCACCACCTGTGTACACGCTGTTAAAAGAAAGTAGTATTTATCATTAGTTGGACAAAACAAGCAATTTGATTGAATATGTCAACTTGCACTCTGGGGAATTGTAACAGGCATTTTATAGACCAAACTATAACTTCATTATTTGACAAAATAATTGTCAGATTTCTGATGTTAGTTTCCACCACAAACTAAATTCACTTGTCCTCCATTGTAGTAGTGTGGAGGCAGAAATCTCAGACAGATATCTCAAATCCTGGACAAATCAAACCAAAAGAAGAGTTTACTGGAATGATCTTTTAAGAGAGGATGCGTGTGTGTGAGAGAGATTGTTGTGCCACTGTTGGCTTTAGAAATGATGTCTTGCTGCATTTCTAATCTGTACTCCATACAATTTTAAACTAGCCCTCCTCCAGAGTGTTAGCCTGAGCATTCATGTTTACAAAAGGCATTGTAATGAAAATCCTAAGTACAATTTCCTCACGATGATGCATTTCCACAAAGTGTAATGTTGCAGTTCAAGCATTTGTACAGATGTGTGTTTTTCGCCAAACAAGCCAATCACCAAGGCCTTAGCATAGGCTTTTTTGAGATCCTTTATCCCTCCGGATGAGCTGGGAAACAGTGGGACACACACAGTTTGACCCCGGTGCTGCTACAAAGCAGCATGGACACTTTGATTCATTTGGTCTTGGTGGCTTTTAATAAATAGATCTTCAGCAGACAGAAATTAATAATCCCAACTGAAGCAGCCTTAAAACAGCTCAGTGATGAGAGAGAGAAATGACTTTGAATGACCTCTCCTGGGATGCTCCACTGTTTCCAGTGTAGGGCTGTGTGTAGTTTATGATTATAGGGTATATTTGTGCCTACATATGCACCACCGGGAATTATCCTTAAGTGTGTTTGTGAATGTGTAAATGATCCCAGACTGGAGGTCATTGTGCCAAAGACAGACATGAGGATGAACAATAAGCCCAACAGGGGACACGTGCAGGTTGGATAAACAGATAAAGATGTAGCAAATAGAAAGCTGAAAGATTGGAATTCTGATATAGTTTTCTTGTCAGCTCTCTTTGCCCCAGTCGAAAGATTTTCTGAATTTTGATTTCTCATCTGACTGATAAGACCTTTCTGTGGGAAATGGTTTTGAAAGAGTCAGAGCAACATGGAGGAGGAGAGCAGGTCTGTCTGTCAGCTCGCTGCAGCTCATTGTCCTCCACCCAAAGACTGAATGATGAAACTGTTTTGTCACCCAATAATAAGTGCTAGGACAAGTGTCTCACAGAGTGCACCCTCAGCTAAGCTTTATCCTCCCATTCAGCTTGGATATGGTTCAGTGCTGTTGTTTACTTTTTACTTTTCCACTGCATAATGTGATACGTGTAGGAATGTAGTCATACTTCAGGAGTGCTAATAATTTATTTTCTGTTAATACTCTGATGCTTTTTTAAATGTTTTTTCTTAAATATCCTCTTAAAATGTCTCATTCCAAGTTGTAAAACGTTGAATTCCTAACATTTTAAGATGAAGTTCTAGGTTTGAGATAATACTCTTAAATCAATGTCCACTTATTAGGTTTTGCCAGAGCTTGTTGTTGTATTTCTTTTGATAAATAAACTTAAAATAACTAATTGATAAGTAAATTATCTGCAAATCATTTACTGTTAATTCTGATAATTATCAACCAATCAAAAAAAAAGAAAGATAAAATTTGAGGCATCAGAAACTAATCCCTAGTATGTGTTTAGCTCCAAAAACACTCCCCATAATGTAGTCCAACAGTGTATCTTCAGTGTACCTTTTCTGCCTGGTAAACTCCATGCCCTATTTGGTACACTCCAAAACAGACACGCATGTGCACGTTTTCACGCATGTGCTGCTGACGTGTACAGTTTGTGCACACAGTCACCTTTCAGCCCAAAGCTGATGATCATGCAGATCCTTCAGATTTATGTCAGGACGATTCTCGTGGACACGTGGATGCAAAAAATATAATTTGAGCTTCACACAGGCTCCAAGCTCAAGCCTAGATAAGCCCTCCGGTGCCACAGAACACATTTTATAACATAAGAGAAGTGAACTTGAACTTGTAAAAATCTGTGCGGTGCCCCTTCAGTGATTGTGTAGTACAAGTTCATTAGTAGATATCTTCAAGTATTAGAAATCTTTCTATGATCTCTCTTTCGTTGTGTTCGCTGTTCAAACACTCACACACACGCACACACATACACACACACACACACACACACACACACACACACACATACACACACACACACACACACATACACACACACACAATATGTGTGTGGCTGCAGCCTTTACCCCTGACAGGTTGGGTGCAGACATATTGTCCTCACCAAACTTTTTCTCTGACTTTCGGATTCCAAACATCTACTAGGTGATCCAACGTTTCTAACACTTTTCTCAGGTCCAAAGCTGAATGAGCATATTGGCTGTCCTCATGTGACGGTAACTCACAGCACTTTTGTGAGGCACCAAGCAGTTTTTAGTCATCTTAAAGAATGTTCTCAGTGGTATTTCTGGCTTTACCAATCCCTAACTACTTGATATGCATTATCTGAAATATTCCCCCTCAAGTGGCAGGCAACATCTAATACATGAGAACATAACAACTAGAGAAAGCTGAATAGATCACCAGTGAGCTCCCTGGTTATCAAGAGTGTTGGCATAGCAACCAATTAGGTTGGGGAATTAACAGTGTGATTTGAATGCATCAGCAGTGTGAGCAGTCTGAATCTCAACACTGGCCAAGGATACGCTTGTCTATCCAGTGTTGTGTTTCCAGACTGGTGTTATTGAATGTGTCAAATCTGATCACACTGATATGTCTACACTTGACACTTGCAGTAACTTGCAGCAACGGCAAAGAATATGAGCCAGACTCACAACTCTTTTTTAGATTTTCATACTTAAACTGTCTCACAAAAAAAATGTATTGCTTAAAGTTTAACCCCTTTTCCACCAACATGGAATGATTTCTGTTCAGGTTTGCGCTCCTATTTTCCAACAAAACTGAATTGGTGCGGAACCCAAAAAGTTAAAATAGCAGGTTTTACGCTGCCTTCCTGACATCTCACACAGCAGCAGATTCAGAAATCACAATCTGGTGGGTGTGTTCACCAACTTAAGACCTAACATTCCTGCAGGAGAACTGAAGCAGGATGTCTTTTTATCTGCATGAGTGGATTGTACCACCCTAACATGGAGGAGGGGCATAGAACATGCAGTACTAAATCTGTATTTAAGAAACAGCAGACACAAAGAAGACTTCCTAAACACCCTTAAAAGTGTGAAAAAGTTTTATAACATCTATGTGTTAGGTGTTAAAAAGCATTTGAACATCAAATACATTTATTGGTTTATTTATTTTCCATTTTCCCTGTAGTTGAGGATTGTTCAAATGGTCTTTGGATTAGAGCTAAATATTTGGATAGCTGCTGGCCAAATTTCATAAAAATGTTCATGATCCCCAGAGGATGATCCGACCTTTCCTCTTGGGCCATGATAGAATTAGAGGAAAACAAAAATCTGAATTTAATGGACAGATTACTGTGAAAGTCATTCATTCATGAATTCTCTCAGCATGGATGTTCCCTAAAGAGTAAAGATGGTGTTTTGGTGTTCAAATGTACTGTGAACATAATTACCTTTTGCTATTTGTCTGCAACCTTGTGTCCTAAAAATTATGTTCATAACTAATTTGCATTACCAAATATGGTTGGAAACGTAATGCCAACTGAATTTAGTTTGTTTTATCAACATAAAAAGCATATTAGAATGTATCTGCAGGATTTCTTCTCAACATATTTCAATTGTTTTTCCTACAATACCTACAAAGCATGATTAACCTTTTTAGCCATGTGGCTCTAGGGATGTCTATGTTGGTTGGTTAGTCGATCCACCAACCTGCTCCAGAATGAAACTTGACATAAATTTGATGGATTGTTTGCATTCATGGTCCCCAGATGTGAAATCCTAGTGACTTTTCATTTAGTGCCACCGTGAGGTCAACATTTTTGGTGTGAATGGAGTGAAATGTCTCAACAACCATTGGACTACATTGCTATGCTGTTATGACATTTGGTAGAGACATTCAAGTTCTCCACTGGATGATATGTAATAACTGACCAAACACCTGAAAACCTAATTGACGTTACCATTGGGTTTAGTGTTAATTAGCAAATGTTAACCTGCTAACATGCTTAACTAAGATGGTTAACATTACCTGCTGAACATCAGCATATTACCATTGTCTTTGTAACCTTGTTAGCATGCTGATGTTAGCATTTAACTCAAAGCCAAAGTGAAAGATGGTAATCTTGGATTAATGACACAAAGTCTCAGAACTAGTCCAGTTAGTTATCACTTCTGCTTCTGCCCACCTCCAACGCATCCCTTCATCCTGAGGCGTGTTCTCCCACAGGGTGAAGTTATTATCGTCACTTGTGATGAGATCAGAGCCTAGATATCAAATATCAAACACTGTACATATTCTATATTTACATAAAAAATAATTCCATGAGAGATGTTTGAAATATTGATACATGCTGACTTTTATATTTTATTATATTCTATATTTAACCAAACTGCAATCTTTCACTTACCATAACCAAGTGCTTTAGTTTCCTAAACATACCAACATGTAGCATGCCTGACACTTATGCTCCTTATGACGTCTGTGCAGTATGGGAACTTAATTTAGGAAGTTCTCATAGTTTATCTAATAATGTAATCCAAGCAGGAAGTATTCTTCCAATTAAGCTTGTCTGGCAAGTCAAATTAATAATAAATAAACATATTATGTATTAGACAGAGTTCTCACGCTGGGTCTTGGCATTTGTCCTTCACAGTGTAAAAATGTCTTAAATATGACCTGCAGAAACTTGCACATACCTGTAGGCAGAGAGTTAACCCTTTAACACCGGAGCCTCTAACAAGGCCGCCTGGATATATTTAGTTTTTTTGGCCGTAAATGTGTCAGAAAATGTGCTATGAATAAATGTAAAAAAGTGTGACTCAGCAAAATAAAAATGTGCCCGTGTTTGACCGGCTGTATCTCGCGATAGCAGTAATAAACCGTAATAACCCTTATATTAGTGCAAAGACCATTCGCTCTACTTTCAGGAACTGTTGGAATTATTTTTATAGCACAAACGGTCTAGGAATTATGGTAATTAGAACAAGGCATGTAAAAACCTGTCGGCGCCAACATGTCCGGTGTAAGAGGGTTAAAGATATTTCTGCTGATCAATCACTGCTTACTCAACCTGCAAAGGGGCAAACATGCACTCACTCCCAGATACCCCTCACAGCAAACCATAGTCATTTTGGCAATAATAACAATATTTGGTTTATCATAAGGGTGTTTGTATGATGAGGTGTCAGCTGTCTTAGCTGTGTCATTGTTGATGCAGCCACAGCCATGTGTCATAAGGTTTGGTTGTCTGGACCAGCCATTGTGACAGCAGAACCTTGTGTTCTGAGCCCTGACGTAACATTACTGGGAAGAAAATGTACTGATTCTACCAACTGGCTGCTTGACTGCTGCTCTTACGCTGAGCTGCATTGTCTGTGTTTGGAGAACTGAAAGCAGCAGAAAAACAGTAATCTGTGTGTGTGGGGGAGGGGGGGGTGACAGTTGTGTAACAGTGAAGTCAGCTATAGTATGGCTATAAAATAAGAGAATCAAATCAATTAACAGTTGAGTTTATTTTATGCTTTGATATGTATGCATGCTGGCAGGTTTTTTATGAGTTTATGTGTATCCTAAGTATACTTGCCTAAGGTATATTTTATTTTATATCTCAATCAATACATCAGCATTCTTTTCCTAATGACCTGCAAATACAGAACAGTAGCCAAGGTGGAAGAGTTATATCAGGGTTGGTTAACCCATCAGCATCAAAAATGAGCAATCTTGTACTTTGAAAAATATGGCGTAAGATACAAACCTTTGTACATAAAACCTAATGAGAGAAGTCTCAGAACAAAACATCCAATCGCAGAGCTTCAAATTCTGTTACATACGGGACTAATGGTGACCAGAATCTCACAATTACACTTTGTAGAAATCTGATAAAACATTCATAGGTGAATTCACAAAAGAATTGTGCAGCTTTTGCAGCAGCTAAATCTGCACAAACAAGACAAAAAGAAACCATGTAATTCCCAAAGCACCCACAAAGGGGAACATGCATGCCTGTGTGCACTGCCAAGAAAATAGTTAATGCAATCAGCAAAATTGGCCCCTTTCTATGCAAATGATCCTAATTGCAAAATAAAGGCCAATAAAGGCTAATAGCCACACGCAGTTACGGTGAAAATTATTAGCGTCTTCACAGAATTGGTGGTAACTCAAGCGCATGAATAACTGGTGTCACGCACAGACTTTCCAGCGATCATGGCAGCAGTGATTGTAGCCAGGTAAAGGCACTGTCATGCCAGGCATGCGCATATTTGGAAGGAGAATATCACTTTTTGATTGAAGATCGCTGTCTGCCAATGTCATTTTTCTCCTTCTCTGTGTTCTGTTTTTGACCTTACTTGCTAACCTGACACGCCAGATTGTTTGTTCTGAAAAGTCATCCTTGGAAAAAAAAATACTTGGCAGGTGATTGGGTGAACCGTCTGTCTATCACATTTATCACAGGCTAACTTTAACCAATCAGATCAACGATGATGTGACGCAGTAGGAGAGACGAAGATGGTGAAAACACCTTCCATGGAGAAAAGCCTTTAGTGCTTTTCTTTGCTCTTTCAATGAAGAAATACTAAAGCTAAAGCAGCAGCTATGCTAACCTCTTTAGAAGTCGTCATTGTTGTTTTTGAACAAACAGTCTCAATCGTCACCCCTAAACCACCCCCGCAGCTGCCAATAGTTCCTCATAGGATGCTCATTGGTCCGAACCACTGTGGTTCGGCCACAAGCGCATAACTTGAAGCCTGGCAAGATGGATTCTTGCGAATCCAACAAATCATCAAAGTACAACAGAAGTGATTGTAACATTATTAAATAATGAGCTGATGTTCGACAGGCAAGCATGGCCAACATTACTTTTATCTTTTCAATAAACAGCCTACTGCAGGCCTCGTCATTTCCACAACTAGTCAGTTTCTTTCTCTCCCATTTTCCTATAATGATGCACATGGTGGAACCTGTCAACTTATTTATGCTGTAGTGTAAATAGAGATGGTGCAACTGAAGTGGTGGGTTTCATGTAAGGGCAGGGCTGGCAGCTTCAAACTAAATAGTTACAGCAGGGAGTGTTGACTGTACAAACTTAAGTTCAGCTGCCACAGGCATCTGATTTGTGCCTCTGGCTAGCTTCTTAATCATATGGTGGTATTCAGTGTTAAAGTATCCACGAGACTTATGTGTTTCTATGTTGAGAGGCACTGCATCAAATGCATATTATAATATGGGGAAAGATATCTGGAATCAGCAGCCTCTTCCTCGCTGTTTTACTCTGTTAATGTAAATACACCCAATAGATAATTGATAAAAACTGATGTTTGGAGGTGTTAACAATATATGAGAATGACGAGACTCTCTGCTCTGAGTAAAATAGCCCGTTGTCTTTGAATGAGTTAGTAAATGTCTTTAATAAATTAAAAATACCAATACATTTTCTTCATAAAACACAATGCATGTTGGAAATAAACACAGGGAAAGTGGTGTCTTGGACAACATCTTTGTGCAGAAATTTTTAAGAAGAACCAATCAAGAATTTTTCTGTTTACAACAAACACACACACACACACACACCAGATTCAGAGGTTGCATGTGTGTTTTGTGAGAGACAAATACCAGCTGATGTTAACAAAGTTCACGAAGTTGGCTGGTTGTCAAGTGTGTCAAAGACCTCTCCTTAACACACACACACACACACACACATACACACGCATGCACACATTTATGATTAAACTCTTTCAAACTTGCTTGCAGTACTTCCCTAATTGTCCCATCTGGCCCCCCTCGCCTCCAGCCTCTCTCTGTGTCTTAGCGCCATGCAGTGTGTTACAGTGTGCTGCTATGCCCTCACTTGGAGGGTGATTGGTAGCAGTACAAGTTGGTGCGAGGCAAAGTGTGATTAATGCCCGCTGGCTGGTGGACTTTTCTGCTGCGTTGGCTGTGCTTCCTCTGCCATCTGCTCACGCTCGCTCTTTCCAGCCTCCTCGCTCAGATAGACGGAGGGAGATCAAGAAAGGAATAAAACACTGAGTGCTGCCGGCGTCCGATTTGTGTCGGGGGGATTACATCAAGTTTACGCCCAGGAGCAGAGGCTTGGATGGTCAATCCGAACAGCTCAGGCTAGTCCGTACCTCCAAGTTGATTTATACAGAGGAGTCCGTACCTGGGGAACAATTTCAGTTTGAGAATGCAGTCACAATAGTTTTGACAAAAATTTGTAATTTTACTAGAAAACAAAGTAATAACATTATGACATAGTTTTAAATTTATGAGAAAAGATATGATATATTGAGATTAAGTTTTAATTTCGTAAAGATGAAATCATAATTAGAATTAGAAAGTCATGACATTATTATTATTAAATTATGATAATTCAGTTGTAACTTTGTAAATACAATTAAAATTAAAGCTGCAAGCAGCATTGAAGGGGCCCTCGCCAACGTGCGCAGGTCGGGGCGTGCTGCGGTCGAGGCGGGCGGCAGCCTCCACCTAAAGCACTCGAGAGGACAGCGAATGCGT